>CAKMRK010001475.1:0-203710 GCA_928213465.1 Penicillium sclerotigenum | reverse complement strand
GGACCTTTCAGACCTCCTCGACACCCACCAGGACCGACCGACCGAAGTCAGACGTCGAGACCAGGTCAAGATCATCACCACTCCCTAGACCGAAACACAGACACTGCGGACAGCACGCGTGACAGTCGAGACGGGAGTAAAAAGGTTTCACTTTAGGGCACCGAGGACATGTAGTCATCAGCAAGGGTGGAGATTCTGTGGCTCTTTTAAAGAGTTTAGAAAGGGGACGTCTACTCTAAAGTGATTCTTTGAACTGTAGAAGAGAAGTCAGTGAAAAGCTCAAAGTGCAAAGTCCAGAGAGGAAAAACCCAAAGGGTTCCAACTCTTGGGGGGAGTAGAACGTACGTAGAGTCGCTTGAAGAAGAGAAAAAGGATCGGGGAGATGGCGGCTTATATAGCCCGCTGAAAAATTACTCGCTGAGTCAGCACGGCACGTGGTTTCCGTGGGACGCGCCTTCCTCGCGTGCAACTTCACCCGAGGACGCGTTCCACTTTAGCAAATCGGGAAATCCTAATCGGCCCCCCTCGACTCCCTCCTTCCCACCACGCTATATTGCATCAAACATCATGGACGGTTTACAACTACGTGATGAGGCCGCGCAGGATCGTGTGCGTGCCGCAACTGAATTTCTTGACCCTAGTAAGTCTAAGTCTATTGAGTTTATATGTTGTGGTTTCTTCAGCTCACAAAGTTCTTTTTTTCAGATGATGCACGGGCACGCAGGTGTGTTGACCTCGAGGATCAATCTGCTATTATATATATCTAATGGCCTGGAACAGTTATCGAGCGGATATTGTGGTTATGCTGAACAAGGGTGCACGACGATTGACAGTGCGTGGATCTGCGAAATTCCCTGCCAGGAGGTGATGCTGATAATTTCCGACAGGTCAGCATCGATGAAATCAGAGCACATAACCGGGAGCTTGCCGATGGGTAAATCACACCTCCATAACATGTCGAATTGGTTTCACCGACTAATGACTGTAGGCTGCTCTCTTCGCCGTTCGATTATTCACAGGCCTTTGACGCTGCCTTGAAGGCGGTCGTCAAAACTTTACCCGGCCGAACACCTAAAGAAACTTCAGATGAAACGGTGTGTATTCGGTTTACGATGATTCTTAGCAGACATAGAATGTCTAACGATTTCGATAGAACTATTACTGCGCTTATGTTGGCGCATTTGGAGAATTCTCTTGCAATCCGCGCACATTGGGCTCAGAACAATTGAATCACATGGTCTCGCTCGAGGGTATTGTGACAAAATGCTCTCTGGTACGCCCCAAGGTTGTCCAAAGTGTTCATTACGTCGAGAGGAAAGATCGGTTTGTTGCCAGAAAATATCGTGATCAAACTATGGGTGCCAGCGGTGCAACCAGTTTGAATGTTTACCCTCAAGAGGACGATGAAAAGAATCCGGTATGTCTAGCCCAGACAATCTTACACAATTCCTTGAAACTGATGATAGAATTCCTAGCTTATCACCGAGTACGGTTACTCAACATATCTCGACCATCAGTCGATTTCTATCCAAGAAATGCCCGAACGTGCCCCGGCGGGACAATTGCCCCGAAGTGTCGATGTCATTTTGGATGACGACCTCGTCGACACAGCCAAGCCTGGCGACAGAATCCAGCTGGTCGGTATCTACCGTACCCTCGGTAACGGAGGTAGTGGCTCGTCGACGTTCCGCACCGTCATCATGGCGAACAACATTATTCAGTTGTCTTCGAAGAGCGGTGGAGGTATTGCCGAGGCCGTGCTTACGGATACAGACATCCGAAACATCAATCAGATTGCGAAGAAGAAGAACGTGTTTGACTTGTTGTCAAAGTCTCTGGCTCCCAGTATCCACGGCCATGACTATATCAAGAAAGCCATCCTCCTGATGCTTCTTGGTGGAATGGAGAAGAACTTGGATAATGGAACCCATCTTCGCGGTGATATCAACATTCTTATGGTTGGTGATCCCTCGACTGCGAAGTCCCAGCTTCTTCGTTTCGTGTTGAATACCGCGCCATTGGCAATCGCTACTACCGGTCGAGGTTCGTCCGGTGTCGGTTTGACTGCTGCTGTTACGTCCGACAAAGAAACTGGCGAACGTCGACTAGAGGCTGGTGCTATGGTCCTCGGTGACCGTGGTGTGGTGTGTATTGATGAGTTCGACAAGATGAGTGATGTCGATCGTGTTGCCATTCACGAAGTCATGGAACAGCAGACTGTGACAATTGCAAAAGCTGGTATCCACACAAGCTTGAACGCTCGCTGTAGTGTTATTGCAGCAGCCAATCCTATTTATGGCCAATATGATCCCCACAAGGACCCGCATAAGAACATTGCTCTTCCCGACTCCTTACTTTCTCGTTTCGATTTGCTGTTCGTCGTGACTGATGATATTGAGGATGCTCATGACCGGATAATCTCAGAGCACGTCCTACGCATGCACCGCTACCGCCAGCCTGGCACCGAAGAGGGTGCGCCCGTTCGGGAGCAGCTCAACCAAACATTGGGCGTGGGTGGTGAAGATCGTCAAGATGCCAACGCGCCAAGTGAGGTTTTCGAGAAGTTCAATGTCATGCTCCACGGTGGCATGGTTGACGCTGCCAATGCTGGCCGCCGCCGTGGCAAGAATGTGGAAATCATTAGTATTCCCTTCATCAAGAAGTACATCCAATACGCCAAGAGACGAATCATGCCTGTCTTGACCAAGGGTGCTGCCGACCACGTCATCGCCACGTACTCTGCTCTGCGAAACGACGAACTCACCGGCAACAAGCGTCGCACGTCGCCCATCACCCCTCGTACTCTGGAGACGCTGATCCGTTTGTCTACTGCACACGCCAAGGCCCGCCTGTCTAATCGAGTAGATGAGAAGGATGCCAAACATGCCGAGGCCATCCTGCGCTTCGCCATGTTCAAGGAGGTGGTCGAGGACGAGCGCCGGAAGAGACGTAAGGTGACCACCTTCGACGATTCCTCAGACGATGATAGCGATGCCGAACTCGACGACAACTCTGATGATGACACAACTGCCCGCGGCACATCAACTGCCACACCGGGTAGACGCACCGGCACAGCACGTACCCGCGGTATCGCAACACAGTCTAGTCTTCCAGTCCCAGACGAGGACGAAGACCCAGACAGCCTATACACAGCCAGCCCTCGCGCTCAACGCTTGCGTTCGAGTCAGACGGCTCGCACTCAGACCCAGACCGAATCTCAGATGTCAATGGCATCCTCTCAGCCAGCCTCGCAGCTCATCGAGTCTCAAACGGACTCGCAGTCCACTTCCACAGACGTCCCGATCACCGCTGCCCGCATGACAGTCTTCCGGCAGACTCTGGGCCCGCTCATGGGCAAGACCGTGTTCAAAGATAGCGATACAAGCAAGATTGATGACTTGATCAATGCTGTTAATACTGCTATTCGGGAATCGCCTAAACTTGGCGCTTCGCATGTCTTCTCCCGCTCCGAGGCTATCCAGGCCTTGCGCGTCATGAACGACGATAATATCCTGATGTACCTCGAGGACGAGGAGGATGTGTACCGGGTTTAATTTATGTGGGTGATGTGGCACTGTCTATACCTCCTCCTCTATGTGGAAGTATTAGAGGGGCGAATACTGGATCTGCCGACGTCCAGTTTTACGAGCATGCTTTCTTGTCATTGCATTGGGATTGATATCATCGCATGTTTTTTTGTTTGGCGTATGGAGTGGGTTTGTGAGGGAATATTAGTGGACTCAATACGAGAAATATGAATGAATACTCGACCCTTGACTTATATCAAGACCAGAATGCTAGTCCTGTGCCTAGCTCACCTACAATTGTAATGCCATGCCATGCCATGTGATATTATTCGACGTAAAGATGAAGTAAAACGGGAGCTCTCCAAAATCAAATGTAACACAACAGCATACATAAATAGGCACTCCGGTTTATCTATAGCCTGACGACACCGCGCTGTAAGGGATATTGCATACATAGCTAACGTAAGTTTCGAAAGACAGCACTCTAAGCAACTAGTGTCTGGCAGATATGACAAGAGAAGTAAAAAAAACAGGGTATAGAGATATGAACAGCATAAGCATGAACATTTCGTGCTAAGGTGCAGTGCAGTATTACAATTCCGGAACAGAATTCGGTATAGCCTCCTCTTTATCTTTTTCAATCATACCCATAGGCAACACAGAGTCATCAGACGAGAAAGACGGGGTCCGTACACCCTCTCTGATCTGCGCCTGCGTGAGAGGCGACATGCCCCGCCGAAGCGTCGAGCCCTTGCGTTTCCGCTGCTGCGGGCTCGCGTCCTGTCCGGAGGCGGTGCTTCCGCGACGGGGTCGGCTGGAAGTGGAAGAGCGGGAAGGGGGACGGTCTTCGAAGCTGGTGTCGACGGGGGTGGTGCTGCGTGATGAGGTGCGGGAATGGGACTCGGAGCGGGTACTACGGCGGGAGGGGCCGCGTTGTTCCTGGTTGAGTTTTGTGACGGAGGGGTGGTGGCCGTGGCCTAGACGGTGTTTGAATTCGGGCTCGATTGAGCGATGTAGGGTTCCTGCGACGAGACGGCGGCGCTGGGAGGCGCGCCAGCCTAGCCCGAGTCGGTTGAGCCAGCCTCCTTCTGCTTGGGCGAGGTGGTGCTCCCGTTCGCGCAGTTTCAGGCGTAGCTGGGCGCGGCGCTCATTTTCCTTCTCCCAGAAGTCTGTGCGGTAATCATCCCAGTTTTCGCGGAATTCTGGGGAGAAGGACTTGGGTAACAGCAGGAGACGGATGTAGTCGCCTCCCGGGCTGAGGTCTTCTTCCACCAGGCCGGACTCGGTGTCGGCGCCGTTGTAGTACTGTTGATAGTGCTGCCGACTACCACCAGCGCGCTTATCGGAGGGGCTCTGCTCCACGAAGTGGTAGTTTCCATTGGGGGAGGGTAAGAACGGGGCGGAGAATGGGAAGAGGAATGAGATGTAAGATAGCAGCTCCTGCCAGAAGGGACCGCGAATGATAATGATCTTGGTGTTCATCACGCGCAGGCCGCGATTGGAGACAGCGAGCCAGCGCCGGGGCCATCTGATTCCTCGTTCCCATTGCCCTGTACCCCAGACAAGCAGCGCGGTAACCACCCCGCCAAGTAGGGCGACTTTCTCCGCCATCTCCACCACCCAGTAGACAGAGCCGCCGACCCCGCGGCCATCTTCACGCGGGCGAAGGAAAAGGGCGTATGCAAAATGGGCAAGCCAAGCGGCTAGTAGAAGTAGGAAGAAGGTGTTCTGGCGGCGACGCTCGCGCAGGGCCAGATATTGGGCTCGCAGCGAGGTTTCGAGTATTAAGAGGTTTAGGTAGATCTGAGGCGGGGAGGAGGGTAGGTGTGCCAGTGGGTCTGGGGTCAAAGGACGTGGAAGGGAGGTATCTGAACGGTGAGCTTGAGATGAACGTGAGGAGCTCAATGGCTCTGGGGTTGATGAGGCCCGAGCATCCGGTGTTGGGGCACCCTTGACCACCTGGTCTAAAGACGAAGCCATGGTAGAAGAGTCCCAAGATGAGGATAGAATATGAAAAGTAAAGCTCGTTAGTTAAAATCAAATCAAACTTTGGCCGATCCGGCCCAGAGCGAGTGTCATTGGTGTCATCGCATGTGAAGAGGAGAGAGAGAAAGGCGGGAAGTTGAGAGCCAAGTTGGGTCGACATCATCTCCCCGCTTGACTTGGCTGCTTCTTTTTATCTACACAAATATTTCTGTTTGGCCATTGCCCATTGCCCTTAGGGGGGTTCATCATATTTTTAGTTTCATCGCTCTTTTCCATCGAATATTACCTCTTCTGCCTGGATTTGCGCATGTCACGCCTACCGGGGTTAAGCGGAGTAACCGATTTGTCTCCGCGCTCCCTTATTATACGTCAATGAGCGCCACCATCCAACTTTCACTAGCAGAAACCATCTGTCTTCCCAACCTACGAATCGCAGGCATAGCTCCACGACTTGCCTTTCCCTTTTCAGTCCCCCGACGCCAGGCTAAACTTCGCTCAGCCGTCTTTGCCACCCTTCTTCAGAGGCAACGACTGTCTTCAATGGCGTCAGAATCACTCAACTCGTCCCATGAGGACATTCATGGACGTCACCAACTCCCAGGTGAAAACAATACCGAGCGAATCTCGGGAAGTCCATATGCGACTCAGGCTGCTGCTGGAGCGGCAGCAGCACGCACACTTTTCCCGTTGGGATACCGCGAAGGCTTCAGTCAATGGGTAAGCGACAATCGAGGAGCCCCCATTGCCGCATTTCCGCTGATGATTTGCTCTATATAGTGGGCTCGTATACCTGCAGCTGCTGCCGAACACAAAGTCCTCTCTTTTCTGCCTTACTTGCATCACCAGCCCCCCACCCACCTCCAGACTGGAAAAACGACAGAGTTCCCCAATGGAACTACCCCAACCAGTCTCGAGAGTGCAGACCCTAATCAGCTGGGTGAAGTCACCACCAACTCCCTTGACGACCCTTATGGCCCTCGCCGATGGCGCTCCAGCATGGTAGAACTGAGCGGGAAAGACCGCGCGCTCAATGAGTTCTCAGTGGAGAGGGTCGGCGAGGAAGCAGACCAGCATTTGGTCATGCTTCACGGCTACGGCGCCGGACTTGGGTTCTTTTATAAAAACTTCGAACCACTAAGTCGGTTGAAGGGTTGGCAACTCCATGCCTTAGACATGCTGGGCATGGGTCGGAGTACTCGACCCTCATTCAAAATCAAGGCAAAGGAAAGAGAAGACGCCATCAGGGAGGCCGAGGCTTGGTTTGTGGATGCCTTGGAGGAATGGCGCATCAAACGCAAGATTGATCGCTTCACCTTGCTCGGACACAGTCTCGGCGGGTACATGGCGGTTGCCTATGCGCTCAAATACCCTGGTCATCTAAACAAACTTATCCTGGCATCTCCAGTTGGCATCCCAGAGGACCCATACGCGGTCACTGCAGATGTGGCGGAGCCTCCTGCATCAACATTGTCCAACGAGCTTACTCAAGACGAGCGAGATATTAGTTCGTCTGCTGGAATTCCGGGAACAGCACCAAAGACAGCCGACGGTAGCTTTATCACTGGGCGCCAGCCCCTCCCGGCTGATTCCACTCCACCTCCAGCTCCACGACGGAATCTCCCCAAGTGGTTCGCGTATTTATGGGACGCCAATATCTCCCCCTTCAGTCTAGTCCGGTGGGCTGGTCCTTTAGGCCCACGTCTCGTGTCCGGATGGACTTCTCGTCGTTTCTCCCACCTACCAGCCGAGGAAGCTAAGGCACTCCACGACTATTCATACTCAATCTTCAGTCTTCGTGGCAGCGGCGAGTACGCCTTAGCGTACATTCTTGCCCCCGGCGCTTTCGCTCGCAGTCCTCTAATCCACCGCGTCCATGGCCTTGGGAGACAACTGATCCAGAACACAAGCGCCCTCCCTCATCCGGTCGCTGCCGCCACCACTTCGTCAACGCCTTCTGAGAACACGCCCGCCTCCAGTACCGCTGCTTCATCTGACTCTTTGGCGCCCGCTCGGCGGGAAAAGGGTCTCCCCGTAGTATTCATGTATGGTGATCACGACTGGATGGATGTCTCAGGTGGTCATGCAGCAGCCGCTAAATTGGAAGAAGAAAAGCGCAAAGCCCTAGAAAATGCCACCCCAGAGGAGAAGCGCGCAGACGAAGGTTCCTCTAAAGTGGTCGTTGTCAACAGAGCTGGCCACCATTTGTATCTCGATGGCTGGGAGGAGTTCAACAGTATTGTGCTTACCGAGATGGAAGAGGTCACCCAGAGGGAAAGAAGTCGTCAGTAATAACGTGGATGGGACTTTTTTTCGCTTTCATGAATAATGCTCTATAAAACTTAGAGCTGGATACCTTCGTCCCTCGTTTATTGTGGCTTTTTCTCTTTTTTTTGGCCCCTGGTGTTTATGTACCTCCCCCTCTTTTCCGTTGCAACAATTCTAAACGGTACATATTGACTAGATAGATTTGGACAGAATCAATAATACTTGCCATGAATACTCTAGTCGGAGAAACAGCTTTCATGGCACTTTTTTTTTTATCATTTGCGCTCCTTGCTCCCTCCAACCCTCAAAAGTGAGAGGACAGAAGAAAGAACTATACCCTTCATCCAGGTCGATCCCCAGCAGCCAGCCCCCTGGAATTCGGCCCAGAGATACTTTGTCTCCGATGCCTACGACTAGTGGGATAATGCGCCATCAAACGCGCTAGCCCCACTGATGAAGCATCACGCTCTTCAGCCGACAGACCAACGCCGGGAGTATTATGACCACTAGAACTGGGGCTAACCCTCCCAGAGAAAATAGGGCTATCAGAAGACCCAGGCCGCCTCAAAGAAAAATACCCACCCCCGCCTCCGTTAGCAACGCTCCCACCACTACTATTGCTCCCGAAGCTGTGTCCCACCCCATCCCCAGAGCTAGAGATATATGAGCTCGTGAACGGCGCACCACTAACAGGGAAAGCGTGCGGGAGAGCCCGCAACTGGGAATGCGAGTTCGAATCCAGCCGCGCGTATGGCTGGGGCGTCATGAACGGGACTGTGGAGAGTCCCGTGCCCGTGCGTCGGTCAGAGGTCGTTAGCAAAGAAGTCGTGAGCGAGCGGTGGTGGTATCTTGACCCGCCTTGTCGCTTCTCTGGGTAGATGCTCTGTGAGCCCGTTGCCCCTGTCAGTGAATGGGAATTGCTTCGAGCATTGCGCCAGTCGGCGCTTTGGGGTCTGGTTAGGTTGCTTCCGGTGCGAACACTTGTACATAGTGTGACTAGATGCGAGGGAAGCTCGAGGCGGTTGTTTAGAGAAAGCCAGGCTCGCTCATCTGCTTCGAGGTCTGCGTCCGGATCGACATCGCCGCTGGTGCTATGTGTCGAGGAGGATGAAGTTGAGCTTGTGGCTTTCTCATGCACAGTATGCGAGCTGCGCGTTTTCGATGCCCCGTACGAGCGCCATCCACCTACTCCTTCAAAGTCTCGCCTTTCATCGCCGCTTATAGGCAGGCTGTAGATTGGTGTTGGGGTGGATAAGTTGTGGGCTTCGATCATGCTTTGTGCATAAGAGCTCCTTTTGCGGTTTGCTGGGTCGCCCAGACTGGTACCATTGGCCCAGGAAGTGAAAGAGTCATTCGCCTTCCGTGGATGAGTCGTCGTTTGGCTAGAGTTCCTTCTTGATCTACCAGTAGCTGGTGTTGTAGGTTCTGAGGCTGCGAATGTCAATAATGACGAGGTAGATGAGGTTGGCACTGAGAAGAAATGCATGAGCAATCCATATACTAGCTCAACACAGACTACTGATAACCTGAGTATCAGCGCAAAGAGCGCAGCTGAGATTGTAACCCATGCTAAGAAAATGAGTGGGATAGAGACTAGGGCCAGTATAGGCAGCGTGAGCAACGTTGATATAGATGGCCACATTGAGTCAATCTACATCCCCATGAAGGGACGGAAAGACCGGAAGTCCATGATTATAAGACACTCGGCGTTTTACCCCAGTCACCTGTCACAGCACGAACAAATTGCGGAGAAAGCATGTGATGGATGCCCCAGGCACAAACTCCAATTACATCACTTCGGGAACTTTCACGCTTTGTATCTCAAAACACGTAAGAGAATCTAGCTCTAGAGGACCTATTCTGATTTCCCATTGAATATCCCTGCAAAAATGCCAGAGGACGAACCCTTCCCTTGGGAGATTGGCATTTACGATGCCCACTGCCACCCCACCGACACATTGGCCTCAGTGGCCGACATCCCGCAGATGAAAGCGACAACACTGACAATCATGGCGACGCGCGGGGAAGATCAAGATCTCGTACAACAAACAGCGGTGTCACTCTCAGCAAAGGAAAGCCAATCAACAACAGACCGCGTAATCCCCTGCTTCGGCTGGCACCCGTGGTTCTCGCACCAGATCTTGGATGACACTGCACAACCAACAGCAGCACAAACCCCAGCCGAGCATAAGTCCGCCCACTACACTGCCGTCCTAGCACCATCTCCAGCTGATGACCAGCAATTCATTAATCTACTTCCTGTTCCCAAGCCCCTCTCAGAACTAATATCTGAAACACGAAACCGACTCCAACAGTTCCCGAATGCGCTAGTCGGCGAGGTAGGCTTGGACAGGTCATTCCGACTCCCGATTCCATGGACTCCAACCGACATTGAAAACAGAGATGACCAGCTTACCCCCGGCTCACGTGAGGGGCGCCGTCTCTCAACCTACCGCGTCAAGCCGGAACACCAGCGCACCGTGCTAAAAGCGCAGCTACAGTTAGCGGGAGAAATGAACCGTGCCGTCTCGCTGCACAGCGTGCAAGCTCACGGCGGGGTCTTCGAAGTACTTAAGGAACTCTGGGCGGGACATGAACGGGTTGTGCTATCGCGACGGAAGAGGGACAAGCAGCGGGATGCAGAAGGTGCTGTATCTGACAGCGAAGACGATAATGAAGATAAGACGCCGGAGGGATCTCAGTCCACTAAAGCATCCGATGCCAATGGGAAATCATATCGGCCTTTCCCGCCTCGTATCTGCATGCACTCTTATACCGGTTCCATTGAGCCCATTCGCCAGTTCTTGCATCAGTCGAATCCGTCAGATGTTTATTTTTCGTTCTCGAAAGTTATCAATTTCTCTGGTACGGCTGGGAAGAAGGTTGGCGATGTTATCAAGGCTTTACCTGAGGACCGTATTCTTATCGAAAGTGATCTTCATATTGCGGGTGCGCAGATGGATGAGGTGCTGGAAGATGTAGCCCGACAGGTTTGTCAGCTACGTGGATGGGAGTTGCGGCACGGTGTCCAGGTGCTTGCGGATAATTGGCAGCGGTTTGTGTTTGGCTAGGTCTTGCGTTTCACTTTTATATTCCTGCATAGGGTGAGCCTAGGTTCTGTTTCTGATTTATTGCAGTTTCCTTTCGCGGGTTTCTTAAGCGGTGCGATTAGCGAAGACGCATAACTATATGGCGCGGCCTGGAAGACTCTCGTACGTACATCCATGGGTATTGCTTAGGTGCTTCATTCGAGATACAAAAAGGGCTCGACTAATTTTATCCGATATCACTATTTGCAATTATATGATGTGGTATATCTCTATCATTGTACGTGATCATTTGTGACGTGGTATCGTAGGCTAGGCCTGCAGGTGCCTGTGGCCTGACATGGTCTCTAAGATGTATCGTGTGTCTGCGTGCCCTGGCATGGCTCGTCTCGTCGTCAAAGTAGAAAAGGTATGTGGAGAATAGGCGATGGAAGAGATGACAGCGCTACACAGTCATCAACCGGAGGTAGCGAGACAAAGCTAGCTATGTATCCATCCTCCATCGTGGATAAGATCCGCCATTGGGGCATCCTGCCAGTAGATTTGCCGCCATTCATCTTCAAGCTCGGGCAGACCTTCCACTCCCACGGGGGGAGGTAGATCCACATCACCGAAGGCGAACAGCTGTCGCCAGTCCGGATAGTCGCGAGCTGGCTCGATGGAGTCCACTTGCATACTGCTTGAGAAAGGATCGTTCCTTTCCAGCGGGCCAACATTAAGCCGGAGAGGGGCAATCCAGTTATTAAATTGAGGATTGGGTTGGGGTGAGAGGCTCGTTTGTTGGAGAGGGGTGGATTCGGGGGTGGACACGCCGAAGGAGAGCGGTCCAGGTGTTTGCATGGTGATTGATGGAACAGGAGAGGTAGTGGGCATCTTGTGCGCATGATGAGGGTCGCCGAACGGCTTGGGTCGTTCCGTAGTTGCCATCCGAAGATCCTCTTGCAGACGTTTGGAGTCCTCGAAGAGTCGCAGGATCGTGCCAGCATGAACCCAGTATTGAGCCAACTCGCGCAGCGAGTAAGAGGCAGAATCGAACCGGCGTAAGGCATTGATAGCAAGAACTGGGTTGGAGAAGCGTAGTTCAACTCGGACTTGAATCATGGCCGTGAAGAGGGTATGGACGCCAGTGTACCAAAGGAACTTCAAGCGCTCATGCATCCTGAGCTCTTCAAAGATTGAGGTTATAACTCCGGCAGCTGCACTGCAAATTTCTGCATCGTGGGGGCCATAGTCCTCAGAATAAGCTGAGGCTCTGGGATGGGGCCGATGCAACAGAATGAGGAAGTTGTTGTAAGTCAAATGGAGCATGGCGGACCAAGGATCCATATCAGACGCGCGAAGCCGAAGATTGTCAGGAAGTTTCAGAGACCAGGTCGCCAGTGATCCGTCAGCCTCTTGAAGAACAGCCTTTCGCCGTTCCTCACTTGCCCGAAGTCCAAATCGATCGCGAATAAGATACGAGATCATTGTACAAAGTTCGGTAAAATGAATCACGTAGTCTGCTTGTACAAGTGGACCACAGTTCTCAAAATCAGCGGGCGTCAAAGGAGACACATCGGAATCATCCAGATTGCTAAATTGAAATTTGATTAGTATTTGCTGCAGATTGGCCATCTGGAGTGACTTACATCGCTTGAGGTCGGCCATATGACAGAGATATCAACACATCAAATTGGACCAGAATGAACCAAACTCTCCGCCACATTCGCCGATCGCGAGTCACGAAGCTACTGGAAACGGGATTACGGTGCATTCCAAGCCCCGTGGCGATACGTGCAGCAGCCCCAACCCAGAAGTGAGCATCTGCAGCAACATCATCATCTGTTCTATCTGAGTGCCATGTCAAAAGAAGGGCTGCTTGAACAAGAATGTCGCGATTTCGCTCGATGCGATTGTCAAACAGATACTTGGTGCGACGGAAGAAAATTTCTTTGAGAGCGTCTCGCTCTACTTTTGCACGAGAAACATGCGCCCCAACCAGCAAAATTGCTTGAAGAAGTAGAACCGGTGGAGGATCTGCGGGGTCCCGATTCCGGTATTGCGACATGAATAAATCTTCGTCGATGATAGGGTACCCCGGATTGACGTATGTGAAATAAGCCTGGACAAATTCATCTGCGAGGGCCGGTTCTGGGAGTGTTAGAGCATCCATAAGAAGCTGGTCATGGCCCGTCTTTAATTGACGCCGCGGGATTTCGTTGCTTGCAAAATGGTATACATCGTCATCTTGTTCTCGCTGTTGTCGGAACAAGAAGGACATATTCGAGTGTTCATGTCCAACATAGAAGGCGCGCACGCCTCTTTGAATCTCTCTTCTGCCGGATTCCTCCTCATCTATCAATTTAACGAGATGTTGCTCCATCTCTGAGTGTGCCTCGTGGGCATGCGCCATATCGGGGCCGTGCTGGCCAAATGCCTCCGATCCCGTGCCTTGGTGGAATCCATGTTGCGGAAGGCCCCCGGATATTGGTGTAGCATGGCCGCTCTGGAATGCAGTTGGAAAGCTTGGTGGTAGTGGTGTCCCTGCTGTAAGAGCAGAGTTTGAAGTGGGATCGGATGTGGGTAGAGGCCGAGATCGGATCGGAACAGGATCTAGGATTGAGCGTACTGCAAGACGCTTTTTCTTTTCATGTATGCGACAGTCGACCTTTCCAGAGGCGCGACAGTTGGTACATGGTGTCCCGACGGTACGGGCATCGCAGCGAACCTTGCGCCGGTGACAGTGGACACAAGCTGCGGAGCCTAAAGGTTTTTTTGAGTCACTGGTCAGCGAGTCTGACGCGAAAATAACCTATAATCGAGACCAAAAAGAGACTACAAATCAAGAGGCGCAATGGACCAGGCAGACAGGGGGTACTGCACAAGCGCTTACCTTGTTTGCGCTTGCTCACCCCATCTACCGGGAGCGGCGAGGGGGGGTTATCGTTGACGGAGGACATGGCAGGAGTACCATTGACATCATTCGTCCAAATCGGCCACGATTCTGCATTATTCGAGTCACCAACGCCAGTCACTTCAAGGCATCATGGGCGAACTCCGACCCGATTGCCGAGGATAATGCGACAAACAACAAAATCAAAGAAATAAAAATGTCGGGAAGTTGAGGGAACTGCGGGATCGGGTCTTTGGTGGAGACTCACGTGGATGCGGAGAAGCCGATTATGTAAAAAGAAGAGCCAAAATCGTATCACAAGGTCAAATTCCTCCTTGGGAATTGCATTGGATTTGATATATTGTATTCTCGATCGTAAGGAGGTTTTTTTTAATCTTCTCCTAGAACCTCAAGAACAACTTTTAATTTCTCTTTGGTAGGCTGGACATTGCTACAGCATTCCTTTATATATTTCTACATATGTAGTCTAGAACACGGAAGTCGGTATTATGAATTGCTTTTCTATGTGCTTACAGTCAGTTTGGGTCATCTATGGATGAAGAAATGGATACATGTAATATCAGGTCAAAGCCTCGAATTAATTACTCTAATTCATTAGCCGAAAGAACCATACAATATACAAGGATCCATGCGATACTTCCATACTTAGAGCAACATCTCTCCCATCCTAAAGAAACAAATCTGGACGGTAGTTGCTCTTCTAGCGGAAGCCTTTTTCATTGTATACCAGGCTGTGTCTGATATACAGACTCTCAATGACTCACTGTATACCTAAACCGTCTATAATCAGGCACATTAAGATGAATGATAAATCAAATTAACATCTTTCTCAAATCAAATCAACCACCTAAACCCCCTCGCTTCAATCTGAGAATAGGGGGGGGGGAACCAACGAGATCAACCAATCGATCAAAAATATCTGAATCTCACCATCCAAGTCTTCAACATTTTTAGATCTAACTAAGGCGTTCCTACTGAAGATGAGATGAGAGCAATGCATATAATACATACGTTGTAGGAAAGAAGATAGGGAGAGACCTCAAGAACTTTACGGAGTGGGTCCGATCACCTATTATTGGTGCGCCACAAGAATAGTGCCCTAACTCGGAAGATCTGTGAGATTCGTATATCGGCTTCACTTCCTTAGTTTCCATACCAATTCTTTCATAACCTTCTGCCACTGATCCTTGAGCTGAGATCTCCATGATTTCAGCCCAGGAATTTAAACGGCCTAATGCCGAGGCCTTCATATCCAATTATATTATGTGCAGAGGATTTGCTTTTTCCGCCGCACGGACTTTATGCCAACTCAGGTCTTGCACTCAGCTCTTGGTTACCAGCATTGGATTTGGGATTCAAGTCAATGATTCCCACATGGATGCCTGAGAAGGAAATAATTCATTATATAAGTGGCGACATCATCCATGGATACTCCGTACTCCGTATCCCTTGTTCTCTCTACGTATGAAGGGGACATTTGGACTCTTGATGAGTGTCCCCCGATGTCCCCTGACTGAAGTCTTGGATAAGCTAAAGAGGTCCTGACCTCAAAGACACCGCTTGCGATTGCGTACCGAACTATTCCGAGCTATTTGAGATGGGCCCAAGCCATTCCCAAAAAAAGGCCCTCGAGGCTGACGGGCCCCATCGGGTTGCCGAAGCTTTTCGCCCTTGGCCAATTACCCCTGGACAACACCCCAGTGATACATACATAAATACGAGGAAAGATATAGACGGAATATGTACGGGTACATACATGGTTCCTAGGCGAAGATTTCTGGCTTGCCTAAACTGCTCTATTAAACTTGCAAATCATAACCCCCTGCGTCATTCACCACGCTGCGGCTCAATGTATATTTAATAACTCCATACTCCATACTTCTCTTGTATGTCTATCCCTACCCTTTGAATGTATTCTAATATCCCATTGTTATTTCACTTCTTACCATTATTTTCAGGGTGTGGAGCGTACCCTCAATCATCCGATAGACATGAAGCCGTGTCTCTTGTTTTGTTTCATCGGACTAGGTGCTGCTTTACATCTTGTTCCACCTCGCCCAATTAAAAAGTTCGAGCTCAATCTGACTTGGGGCAACAAGGCGCCCGATGGAGTTGAGCGCCAACAAGCCTTGATTAATGGCCAATTCCCTGGACCCCCTCTCATCTTTGATGAGGGCGACAATGTGGAGATAACAGTGAACAATTTCCTGCCATTTAACACCACAATGCATTGGCATGGCATTGAGTGAGTCTTCTTGAAAAAATAACTTGCGTCACCTCTAAGACAAAAATAGACAACAAGGGACACCATGGTCAGATGGTGTGCCTGGAGTCTCGCAAAGGCTTATTGCCCCCGGCGGAAAATTTGTTTCCAAATTCACTGCTTCACAATACGGAACATACTGGTACGTGGGTCTCCCTCGTAATGGATTCTCTTTGCTGACATTTTGAAGGTATCATTCGCATTGTGCGGGACAACTAATGGATGGCTTGTATGGGCCGATTTATATCAGGTTTGCTCATACATACCCGAATCGAAATCCTACCTATTCGCACAAGTGACTGACCAGTTATAACCCAGGCCGCGAGACATTGCCGCCAATTTGGCTAGTATGATATCAAATGACACAGGGTCACATTCTCAAATCAAAAATGCCATTCGAGATCCCAAGTTGCTGATGATTTCCGATTGGTTTCACAATACATCAGAAGAGCTCCGGGATATTGCAGTTTCTGCAAACCTCGATACATTGTAAGTTCTGCAGAGGCATTGCGAGAGAAAATGAGCTTATAGCTTATACCAATTCCAGATGTGCGGATTCTATCTTAATCAACGGCAAAGGCAGAGTGCGGTGTGTCGACCCTGCCTATTTGACCACCCTGGTTCCTGCGCCATTGGCACCCCTGCTCCAGGACATAGGCTACACAGCAAAAGGGTATGTGATAAGTCGCGAAGTACTGATCAGAAAGAAACTGACGTTTAGTTCAACAAAAGATGTTTTCCAGTTCAAAATACCTTTGCTCAAACAACATTTTCTCAGCATAACTACACCGCAATCCCACCATCCTTGTTTGACCAATGCAATGCCACGGAGTCAGCAGAGGAATTGATCAAAGTCGATCCTCTGAAGGGCTGGGTAAGCCTCAATCTCATTGGTTCAGCATCGATCTCCGTTCCAACAGGTATGTTAGTCCTTTACTAGGTTCCAAGAGGAGTAGGCTAAGCCTGTTCATTGAATACAGTCTCTATCAACAATCATTCTCTTTGGCTGTATGAAGTCGATGGTCAATACATTGTACCCACCAAAGTTGATGTATGACACTGTTCCTCTCGCTTTATACTCCGTGAAGTTATGGACATTGCACTGACGAAGAACCATTTTCTAGGCATTATCACTCAGTAATGGTGCTCGCTACTCCGTTCTAGTTCAATTGAATAAAACGCCAGGTAACTACCTGATCACAGCAGCCAATGCCGGACTCAATCAAAAATTTGCCGGGTACGGCACTTTCTCCTATGTCAACGGTGACCCCTCCGTCGTGGGTAAACCCTCAATCGACTACGGTGGGAACAGCATCAGTACAGACGTTGTTGCCTTGGATGAAGCAAAGATTAAGCCACTTATCCCAAGTCGACCGAGTGAAGAAGCGGACCAAACCTACCTGCTCACCATTGGCCGCATTGAAAAGGCCTGGAAATGGTCTCTCAATGGAAATCATTCGTACGGTCTGTCCCTGGAGTCAGAGAAGCCGATGTTATGGGACCCCCGGTCATATACAGACAGTAACCTGGTTATCGCTACGAAAAATGATACCTGGGTGGATATTGTCTTTACGGCGTTTGGCAACACATCGACTCTCCAACCTGGTCATCCGATTCACAAGCATTCGAACATGGTTTATGTTCTAGTGAGTTATTTTGAATGGATCTCTCGAGTATTAATTTCGTTGTATGAATTCTTATTTGCTTGTTTAGGGTGCCGGCACGGGTGAGTTCAACTGGACATCTGTCGCAGAGGCTCAACAGGAAATCCCAGAGATGTTTAACCTGGTCGACCCTCCAATGAGAGGTATGAGACACACAGCTTTCCTTACGGTTATTCTAGTGCTGGGAACTAATAGATGAGGAAGACACCTTCACCACTGTTCCTGCATTGCAAAGCCCAAGCTGGTTGGCAGTTCGATATCATGGTATGTCTTCTACTCACCTTTCTTCCGCTTTCCCTTCTTAAAATCAAGAAGCTAATATGGTTGGTGTGACAGTGCAAAATCCTGGGGTAAGGCATCAATCCATGTAGAACCTCTACAGATTTCCACTAACCAGACAGGCCTTCTTCCTCCACTGCCATATCGATCCGCACCTCACTGGAGGAATGGCGTAAGTTACCGCCATATTGATATTGTTATACATCATATATTAACCAAACTTTTAGACTCGCAATATTGGACGGCATAGATGCCTGGCCTAGCATTCCTACACAGTATGGCCCGAGGGGTCATTGGGGGAAAGCGGGCCAAATAGCAAACATCATTGATGATCGTGATGGGTATGAAGGGTAAATACGTTTGACTCAGGTTTCTATTTTCCACTTCATATGAGGAATGCCAGTGTGTAGATGAATGGATGGGCGGGCATTTGGCCTAGCGGTTGTTGGAGACATTTGGCACATTGCTTCTTGGATCCCCGTCCATCCTCAGTTTGAGTGCCGTTTGATCTCAAGCTGCCGGATCGCCCCCGGGCGATGACTTTTTTGTTTTATTTGGATGCTTCTCTATAACAATGCTTCCAAACGCATGTACACAGCATGAGCTAAAAAAAAGACCAAGACGAACTAGATTGTAACGCCCTTGTTAAGTTTAGCTTGCCCTTCCAGACCTGCCTTCATAATCATACCGAAGATCTCAAGATCTTTCTTAGCATCCTCCGAAGTGGTTTTAGCCGGCTTACCCTCAACAACAAATGCATACAACTCCTTCATTTCCAAAGTATAAGCGTCCTCATACGTCTTCCGAACCATAGATTCTCGGAATGAGCCATCTTCCAACTTCTCACGAATGTGCATAGTGGTAGGCAACCCCTTGACGTAAGGCGAATCAAAGCAGACCTTGACAGTCTTATTCCCACCGAAGACCTCAATCGACGCGTCGAAACGGGGGACATAATCAATTCCAGACTCATAAGACACAGCAAAAGAGGGATATTGGAAGAGGGCACTGCAGAAAAAGAATCAAAATATCGCCCAGAACCACAGACACAGAATTCACAACTTACCTCCAGAACGGCGGTCCATTCGCAGAGCACAGAGAAGCACCAAGCACAGCAGTCGGCATACCAAGAGCCTCTCTCATAGCACTAATATCATGCGAACCAAGACTCCCCAAATTCCTCCACTGAGCAGCAGTAGCAGACGTAACCGGAATCCCCAATTCCGTCGTCAAAGCCTGTTCAAGGAACTCGTCTGTCCTGCTCGACAATTCCTCCACATCCTCTTCCCTGTAATCAAAGAAAACCTTCGGAAATGTGCCTGACTGACCAACGAAGTCCGAGTTCGGGCCGACGATATCTCGCACGCGCGCATAGCACACTTGATCAAGGCTTCCTATTTCCTTGACCGCGTCGATGAAACCACTTGCATACCGCCGCATATATCCCACCATCACCTTCCCCGAAGATAGCTTCTCGAGCTCAATGAGCCGGTCCGCATCCTGCAGAGAGAGAGCCATGGGTTTCTCGATGAAGACGACTTTGTCGTGTTTCAGGGCTAGCACAGCGTGCGGAACGTGGAAGGCGTCGCTGTTGGCTATCATGACGATGTCCACGTCCCGCGAGCTGCAGAGATCCTCTGCATTACGGGTGGTCTGGGGAATACCCCCAATGACCTTTTTGGCACTGTGCTCGAGCGCATTGTCGGAGACATCACACAGGTAGGTCACTTGGAAGTAATCTGAGAGGAACCCGAGAGTTGGGATATGGGCAACTTGGGTGATCTCGCCGCATCTGGCTGGAATGTTAGTCACAAGTTACTACGCTTTGACGGTGGGAGTTGTACCCAATTATTCCCACGCGGAGGATCCTGTTGCTGGTGCTCATCTTAAATGTGTGTGGTGATGCTCAACTTCCCAATAACGTACTAGTTGGAGAACCCCAAGGTCCTAAGGTTGAAAGCTGATTATAAGGAAATCTCACGGGAGATAATTTGTGCAAAACGGCAAATGTACCAAGTTGCCGGATGTTTTGAATGAATATGCTGGATAAATTGAATTGAAAGAGCGCCGATCTGATACCCCGCGAGGTGGAACACCTTGGAGCCCCGCTGGACTTTGGTCTCAGACTCTTCCAAGTAACTTACACGTTGGCTAAATACAAACCAACATTAGGATCTTGTAGAATAAGACACGCAGTAGGGGATAATATTGCATTTACTCCAAAATTGGAATGTACAGATTGTAGACTCAGTCACCTGCACCTTGCACTGTCGTAGATACAAATGTCCTTATTCCGCTTATAATTCGCCCTAGAACTCCAAAATCAAAATTAAGAAGCAAAAATTCCTAATCTACCGAAGCAAAACGAAAAAGCCATGCCGTTAACCCCTGTAGGTACTCCCGCGAACATACTGTTGCAGATGAAACCCAAAGAAAGAAGCAGAAGATGCCTCCACACACGCTTCGATTAGGTCTTTTATGTTAGTAGTATCGAGGACATGCGTCCTATATCGAAATCGGGTACAGTTTCTATCGGCCAACTCCTTCCCATCGTACCTTAGTACGACTCGCCGCCCGCGCCGTTGTGAGGCTGACCGACCATGGAGGAATAACCGTAGGTGGAGGCATCTTGCTCGGCCGGTTCAAGGTTAGGGTTCAGCATGGGATTTGTGCCTTCGGCATCGGAGAATCCTGTGGAACGAGCTGGACCCGGTCCGCCAGGGCCTCCGACAGGTCCCCCGGTTCCATAACTAGCGCTTGGGGGCCTCTGGTTATCGCCACGGGCAGATTGAGTCTAAAGTCGAGTTAGTATTGCAGAACTAAGAACTACTTCAGGCTACCCCAGGGACGTGTCGCAGGAAATGGTCCTGGGGTTGGTTCGGGGGACTCCACCTCTCGGTACTTGGATAGATAAATCTTGAGGGCTTCGGCATAGTTCTCAAAACCAAGCGATGTCATGGCAAACAAGATATCTTCGCCGTTGACTGTCTTGCGCTTCTCCTGCTGACATTTCTCCGAGGCTGCGAATGTAGCCGATTAGTACGTCTCATAACTTAGTTGAAGCAAGAACCAGACTCACCTTCACTTGTGATGAATGAGATGAACTCGCTCACACATTCCTGCATGCATTCCTTGGCTTCTTTTGCGATCTTTGCATTTTCAGGCAGGGCCAACTTCATAATACGAGCCACTGAAGAAGATCGGTGATGTTAACATGTTGTGGAGACATAGGATGTTTTGCTGATATCATTAAAATAGGGGGAGGGGGGATAATAAGAGGGGGTTGGATATATAAGCTGTACGACCGATAAAAGCATCATGTAGAAAAAGATATCCTGCTTATATATATGTATTGACTTAGGATGAAAAAGAAGGACTTTTTAAGACTAAAAATGCGGGGAAAGAAGAGAAGTGACCGAAGGCAAGGTACGCGCAAATCAGAACAAAGCAAATGCAGGGAGATGAGACATACCATTTGCAATCGGAAGCCAACGATCTTGTTCCTTCACCTCAAACTCGCCCGGGTGACCCTGCACGTCATGATGGTCCTTGTCCATGTGATCTTGTTCTTCTCCCGAATGCGCTTCGGGGTCAAGTTCATCGTCTTTCAAAGGAGAGTGGGACATGATTATAAGTGGTTTAGATACGTGGTGGATCCTCGGCTTGGGCGTCAATACTGTTTGGCGTGTTCTGTTGTCAGACCACGTCAGATCACAATGCTGGGCGATCGCCTCCGTTTCAGACAGCGCAGAAACAGTGCCAAATGTGAACAGGGTTGTATTGGCTGGGTACCAATTTGCAGTAGCCTCAAGGATCCTCAAGGATAGTGTCAGCCCAGGGGGCCGGGTTGGTAATACTGCAGGATACTAGCTCTGTTATATGCGACGCGCGAAATGGCACCAATTATCCTCGTGTCTGGGAAATGGTATAGCGATCATGTACCCGCTGAACCAACACCAAATATGCGCCTCAAGTGGTCGGGATTTGAACTAGTGAAGTTGATGCAGGCAACGCGCTGTGACCTCGGGAAGAGTTAGATTAAGGGGAGAGAGCCCAACCTTTCTGAATCGCAACGGGAGGAAGAGCTTCTAGATACTCGCGGAATCCGATTCGTCTCTGATTTGAGCTAACCTTAAAGTATTTTGAGGATCTCGACCAATTGACAAACCAGAAGTCGGTTAGCAGATCAGCACCTTTGGTCACTTTGGTCACCAACATTTAATCCCCGTGGACTTCGAGACAAAGACAAGTAAAACCAGCAATTTCTCAATTTCTCAATTTCTAGCAATGGTTTGAAGCAGACAAAGAGAGAATCAATGAAATCACATATCTAAAAGCACCACCACACTTGTGTTACTCTCGTCACCAATCTATTGAAACTGGGAGCATCCATGTCTTCAGATCCCTATCTCCTTATTTGCTTATGTCCTTATTTCTTCATGTCATTGTATCCTTATTTATTATAATTGCAGCTTGCATTACACATATCCCATATTCAATAAGGTAGGTTCTTCAGGGCCCAACATAATATGATGCCTTCATTTCAAGTCAGGCACCAAGGCTTGCGTCTTTAAGTATCCAAAGCACCTGCATCGAATTTTACACAAATCTGAAAGTATCGACCAGATAGTTCAAGTTAGGCATCAATTACCTTTCTTTCAAGTTAGCTTAGGCTGATATATTCGAGCTCTAGACTCAGCCATTTTCGAACATTACTGAGGTCCGAGACCCCCTAGCTGAAACATCCAGGATTCAAACCTTTATGGGTATTGGATATAATATTTTTTTTACTATGATAAGGGATTCATCTTGCAACTTCGACATCAAAACAAATCAACGCTGCATTAATGTCTAGTCTTTTGCCGTTCCTACTAACGCCGGTAGCCTATTGCTCTCACTCTCAGATAGCACCACTCGGAAATATGTGAATTGAAAGTATACACAGAAAAGGAATGCCACTAAGGCTGCACAACCTGGATGTTGTTCTTCTTCTGCAAAGGGGAAATTAAGGTCAGCACTGCCCGTATCAACTTCCCAGGATATAGTTTCAGGTCGGGGAACAACCATGAAACAGGAGACTTGCTTACCTTCCAGGTATCCAGCTCACTCTGCTTTGACTTATATTGCTTGAGCATGTCCTCCAATACTTGCTTCAACCCATCCGAGTTGGTCTTAAGTGTAGGAAGAACATCTTTGACAGTGCGCTCAACTAGAACGCCGTTCACCATGCGGAAACATTTACGGTCTGCGGCGAGAGGATCGAGGGTTTCAATCACAAGCCTAAAAAAAAATAGATGTTAGCATTATACATGTTCATTAAGATACCGCTGGTCGTGCTTGCTCATGGTGTAGCCCCCGCTTCAATCCCAGCAAAATTCCACTTTGCTGGGATATCGCATAACCCTAGTAGTGACTTACTTGTGCTCTTCTGCCTCCTGCTCAATATCACCGATCTTTTGTGCTAATTGCTGAAGGGTGTTCTTGAAGTTGGTGTATTGGTTCTGAAGCTCTGGATTGAGGGGTTTGCGTCAGCCTTTGTGAATTCTTAGGGTGTCCAGAGGTAATAGGAAAAGCATACCCTGCTGCTTCTTAGGGTCAATCTGTTTCTGGCTAGACATGATGGCTGTTTGACACGGTGTGGTCGGCACGTGGAAGCTCGAGAAATTGAGATGACGATGCGGGGCGGTTGCTTTTTGGTGTTGGCGGAGGCCAATATGTACTATAGAAGTTTTGATACGCCTCACACTTCATAAATCAGTGAATTTAGCTCTGAATCTCACACATATCTACTCAAATTCCCAAGCTAACCTCAAGATTATTAAGACAATTATTGCTTTAACTCTATACTACCAGTCATATGCTCTTCATGGAGTATATTATAAACCACGTGACTGATATCACAGCTTGCAATGTTTGATTGCGATAGGGACAAGACGATCAGCTCGACTCCACCATTACATGTCTTCTAAAAATGTGAAGACAAGGTTACTTCAGGTCAGCAAGGCTACTAGAAAAGTAACCTCCTTGGTAAGTAGAAGCTAAGTCCTGCTAAGGACTTTAGTTTGTAAGACTAGAAACTAGATTGCCAGGGCGGTGACTATATTCCAGCGATAAAAGGCGGTAAGGCTTCAACGCTAGCCAGATAGGAAAGAGGTTCGAGTCCGCGGAATCACTTTCTCATACACTCAACCCCGCGCAGACCAGACTTGGCTCGTACATTGCGAATAACTTTAGTCTTGAACCTGGCTTACAAGCCTGGCTAAACGACATGTCTCGCAACGATATGGGCCCTCCGGCCAAAAGACACAAGGGCTTTGGACACCTCCCTCCCGGCCTACGCGACGCAAAACGAAAGGACATCGACAACTGGGAGACCAATCGAATGCTCACCTCTGGTGTGGCACAGCGACGGGATCATGAGGGTGACTTCATGTTCGAAGATGAAGAAGCGACTCGAGTGCATTTGCTCGTTCACGACCTCCGGCCGCCTTTTCTCGATGGTCGCACGATCTTCACGAAGCAGTTGGAGCCGATCTCCGCTATTCGCGACCCGCAAAGTGACATGGCAGTATTCAGTCGGAAAGGAAGCAGGGTCGTTACTGAGCGCCGACAACAGCGCGAACGGCAAAAGCAAGCCCAAGAGGCGACAAATATCGCCGGCACAGCCCTGGGCAACTTCATGGGCATCAAAGAGGACGATGGAGACAGCGCAGTTGCTGATCCTATCGAGGACACCTACAAAGGAGGAGGAAACAAATTTGCCAAACATATGAAGAAAAGTGGTGGTGGCGCCAGCACTTTCAGCAGTAGCAAGACCATGCGCGAACAGAGAGAGTATCTGCCCGCCTTCGCTGTGCGTGAAGATCTCATGAGAGTCATCCGGGACAACCAAGTTGTGGTGGTCGTTGGAGAGACTGGGTCCGGGAAAACTACCCAGCTAACTCAATTCCTACACGAGGATGGCTACTCCAAGTTCGGTATGATCGGATGCACGCAGCCCCGCCGTGTAGCTGCTATGAGTGTTGCGAAGCGTGTCAGTGAGGAGATGGATGTTGATCTCGGTGCACTCGTCGGATATGCTATCCGTTTCGAGGATTGTACGAGCGATGAGACGGTGATCAAATGTGAGTTTCTTCCTTGCCGCTTTGGTGTGATCGTGTAGCTAATCTATATCCTAGACATGACGGATGGTGTATTACTGCGAGAATCTCTCACACAAAAGGATCTTGACAAATACTCGTGTATAATTATGGACGAGGCACACGAAAGAGCTTTGAACACCGACGTCTTGATGGGTCTTCTCAAGAAAATTCTAGCCCGACGCAGGGATCTGAAATTGATCGTGACCTCGGCAACGATGAACTCTGAACGATTCGCGCGCTTCTTTGGCGGTGCCGCAGAATTCATCATTCCTGGCAGGACCTTCCCTGTTGATCTTCACTTCTCGCGCACACCTTGTGAAGATTATGTGGATAGTGCGGTCAAGCAGGTCTTGGCCATTCATGTATCTCAGGGTGCTGGTGATATTCTTGTCTTCATGACCGGTCAAGAAGATATCGAGGCAACCTGCGAGCTGGTCGAAGAAAGGCTGAAGCAGCTGAATGATCCACCGAAACTCAGCGTCTTGCCCATCTACAGTCAATTGCCGGCCGAGCAACAGGCAAAGATCTTCGAGAAGGCCGCTCCGGGCGTGCGTAAAGTAATCGTGGCTACGAACATTGCTGAGACAAGTCTGACAGTCGACGGTATCATGTTCGTCGTGGATGCCGGTTACTCAAAGCTGAAGGTGTACAACCCGCGTATGGGTATGGACGGTCTCCAGGTCACCCCGATTTCTCAAGCCAATGCAAACCAGCGATCGGGACGTGCCGGACGGACTGGGCCGGGCAAGGCCTATCGTCTATACACCGAGACAGCCTATAAGAACGAGCTTTACATTCAAACGATCCCTGAGATTCAGCGAACCAGCCTTTCCAATACCATCCTTTTGCTGAAATCCCTTGGCGTGAAGGACCTTTTGGACTTTGACTTCATGGATCCTCCCCCACAAGAGACAATCTCCACCTCTCTTTTCGAGCTCTGGTCGCTGGGTGCTCTAGACAACCTGGGAGATCTTACATCTCTAGGACGTCGCATGACACCATTCCCAATGGATCCCCCTCTTGCCAAGCTCATAATCATGGCCTCCGATGAATACGAGTGCAGCGAGGAGATGTTAAGCATCGTCGCAATGCTTTCCGTTCCAAATGTCTTTTATCGTCCCAAAGAACGGGAGGAGGAATCTGATTCAGCCCGCGAGAAATTCTTCGTCCCAGAATCCGACCACTTGACCCTTCTCCACGTTTACACTCAATGGAAAATCAATGGTTACTCGGATGCCTGGTGTACCAAGCACTTTTTGCACTCTAAAACCCTCCGCCGCGCCAAGGAAGTGCGAGACCAACTTCTTGAGATCATGACCAAACAAAAACTGCCCGTCATCAGCTGCGGTACAGACTGGGACACCATCCGCAAGTGCATCTGTTCGGGCTTCTTCCATCAAGCCGCACGAGTAAAGGGCATCGGCGAGTTCATCAACCTCCGTACCAGTGTGACCATGGCGCTCCATCCCACAAGTGCCCTTTACGGTATCGGCCATGTGCCTGAGTACGTCGTCTACCACGAGTTACTCCTGACATCCAAGGAATACATGTCCACAGTGACATCCGTGGACCCTCATGTAAGTTACTCAACAACCCACCCCCAAAAAACCCATTTCCGCCTATATAACATCCAGTACTCAACTAACTCATTTCCCTCAGTGGCTCGCCGAACTCGGTGGTGTGTTCTACTCCGTCAAAGAGAAAGGCTACTCGCAGCGCGACCGCCGCGTGACAGAAATCGAATTCAACAAGCGCATGGAAATCGAAGAGCAGATGGCAGCTGACCGTGAACGCGCTGCTGCTGAGAAATTGCGCGAGCAGGAGCGCAACGACCCCGCCCGTCGCAGAACGGAAATTGAAGTTGGCGGGAAGTCCGCCGTGCGTAGACCTATCATCAAGCCAGGACGCAAGGTCGGCGGTTTGACTGCTTCATCTTCATCTTCTTCGCGGCCTGGAGCCAACGTCGATGGAGCTCGCGACGGTGAAAGCCGTCCTAGAAGCAGTGTGGTCAAGAGACCTACAGTGCCTCGGAGACCAGGACGTGCATTCTAGTTTTGCGGCGAAAAATAACTCCATTGAGGGGCTGAGTGCCCTGTTTGTACAACATTATTTCGTCTTTTAAATCCATCTAGATGGATCTTGTTCAATCGATACCCGCCATTGCGTTTTCATTCTGCTCTTCTCCGAGTGGTCCGCTCTACACCCAGACTATCTCCGAAACAGAGCCATATGAATGACATGTGCTTGTCCAACAAGCCAATCTTGTTTAAGAAGATAAGTCAATTATGAACAACATTTTTCACCTCGATCAAAAACGAAGCGTACAGGACTAGAACAAGAATCGGCTGAAAAACATTCCAACGTGTAAGGATACCTAATAAATGACATTCCCCACCTCATCTGAAGATCAAAGTGAACCAACCCCAGACAGAAAACAGACTGAGCCAGCATGGTATTGAACGGAGGCTTCGAGGGCTGAGCACAGCTCAGTTGATAAAGTTGACGCAGAAAAAGTGTAGAATCAAGCTTCCAAAGATGTAATCGGCGAAGGCCCTAAAATTAAATCAGCATATGTATTTGTAGTCTTGGGGGAACGATTGTGACATTGAATATCACCACTAAGAAGACAAGAAAGAAACAAGAAGCTTACCTCTCATGCGAAGTACCCGTCCCCTGCACTTCAGCATCATCCGCAAAGCGCGCATTCTTCCCTTTAGAGCTCGGCTTCGATCCAGAACCAGTACCGCTATCGCTAGTTTGCATGCGCAGACTCGCAGTAAGGACGAATTGACCAACAGCAGCACTGAAGCCACTGAGGAAAGCATTGAAAGGCTGTGCAGGAGGGACATGTTGTTAGCTATTGGTCTGTAGATTTCCAATTGCAAGTCACGCGTGGTATAGACAAGACCAGGGGAAAAGACCGTGTAGAAAGGCAAAAGAACTGAAACAGCATTCGCCAGCCAGAGCTTCGACTTACGTAGTTTCCAGCTAGAACACAGTACACAAACTGCACTCCACCAACAAGAACCAGGAACGCCATGAAGGCATCTAGGAGGAGTGTCCGCTGCGGCGTTGTGGATGCATACTGCTGCCAGACGTGGCTGGCAATTTCTGCAGCTGAAGCATTAGTCTTAAGGGTTGATGGGCCTGAGGAGAGTTTGGGTGTTGTAGGCGCGGGCGCGGGCGTGGGCGTGGGCGTGGACGGTGCCGCGGAGGTAGTTGAGGCCGCGTGGCGCTTGGGAGCCATGATTTTGAGATTTGGGAGCTCGGTGATGACTGGGCGTGTGTAATTGGCACTGGATGGATTAAAGATAGTGCAGGTGAATATTTCACTGGAAAATTGGTGCAAGGACGGTGGGTTGGAGGACAATGGGGGAGTGGAGAGTGCCGGTTGATGCCAGCTTGGAGCTTGTTATCACTGTGGTCACGTGGTGGAGTAGATCCCGATTTGGAAGTATACAATTAAGTGATAACGAATACTCTATTTGGTTCATGGTTTAATGGAAGAGTCATTGATTGAGGTATTGAGTATGGTGTATTTGATTTGATCTTGTATTTAATGTTGGGTATATAGCATTTGACAACACAACGTCGCCGATATATTGCACAAGAGAGAAGGGGAGTATAAGTATAATAACAGTGAGGGGAGGGGGATATCATGCAATAACCAACGCCATAAATCATCACATCATTAATAGCCAGAGGTCTAGGTGGGAAAGAAGCCGCCGTTTATGAAAAGGCTAAGTAAACCATTCGGCAACATTAGTCCCATTGGCTGGCTGAGAATCGTCATTTTCAACATCCATCTGGAAATCCTGCATGACTTGGTCCCATTCCTCCCAGCTAAGCTGAGCGGCCTCGGGAAGTGGAATCTGATTCAAGAATGGATTGCTCATGTCTGTGTTGTAGGGCAGGCGTGCGGAACTTGGTGCCGAGATATTATTGTGGGCCGGTGGAGCATCAAAGATATCATTTGATGTAGCTAGGATGTCCGTGCCAGGGAACATGTCTCTAAGAGCACTCAATGGTCCATTGCTGAGATCAATATTGTAGTCTGCATCAGATATAATCGGTTCTGTTGGGCCTGGTCGATGTATCGGGGGCGAATTCAGCATCCCCGTTGGCATATGAATCCGAGGAAGTGTGGGAAGAGTATTGTTATTACAGATGCTTTGAATGGGCTCTGTTCTAATGGGCAACGGTCCAAAGTTGTATATCAATTCTTGCTGTTGCTTGGACCGGGTGGCAGAAGCTCTTTTCATCAAAGCGGCGAGCGGGCGCCACAGCATGCCCTTCTTATGTGTGGCCTGCATGGCCCATTCCGTGTAGATCGAACTGACAGCCGCCCAAGCTCGATCGGTCATAGGGCAAATTGGTCGGACGCATATCTCGGATAGAACGAATGCGACTCCGTGCCATTGCATATTAGTTCGGAACAGCCAGCCCCATTTAGCAGTCTTGGGGTCAGTCTCAAGTAAGTGGCCAAACTCGAGAACCTCGATTGCAGTCAGAAACAAGCTCTCTCGGGTTGCTTGTGACACGTTTCCGCGGTCTTTCCGGGTCATTGGGTGATGGACGATCAACCATAATTTAGCAAGGATCAGACGCCCAACTGTGGCGGAGCACCACTGAATGGGGATATTCATATCACAATGCCTGATATACCTTTCTTCACATCGATCACTGATGATTTGAATCATCCGTCCGGCACGGTCTACGGGCGGTAAACTGTTAGGTGTACGGAACTGAGCCCTGGGACACGCATAATTCGCTCTCCGCAAAGCGCTCGTGATCTCACAGCGAATGAGGCAAAATGTTGCATCCGTGCAGCCTTCTCGCTCTTTGGGGGGCTCTTCCATGTCGGGTGACAGGTCGTCATCATTGATATTTAATGGCAGTAGTGTATCGTACATGCTCTCGTAAATGAGCGGGTCCGTCCCGTGGTCTTCAGATGAGCGGACATCCAACAGCGAGATATGCCACCATAATCGGCGCCGCATCTCCGTTTCGAACGGTTTCAGTGCAAAATTGGTGCCATCCCGATGTAAACCTAAGCTCTGAGCAAGGCGCAGTACGATCGATGTCATAGACCACACATACTTGCTATCATCTTCTCGTCGCACGCAGACCAAAAATAACACAGCGGCTTGCAGAAGTACCAAGCTTTGTGTATTCAAGAACCCAGCCCTTGCCAGCGCTTGCTCCGTAGCAAACCTGTACCGCTTGACGGCAGTAGTTCGGTCTTCGCCGAACTGGAACATGCACTGCTCAGGCTTCATGCTGACAATGCTGGAAAGATACATGGAAAATATCAGTGCCTCTGAATTTTTGTCCAGGGCATCTGGGTGCTGTGCTGCCTCGGCAAACATATCTCTAGCAGTCGGTCGGTGTACGATGGTGATCAAGGGAGCCACATTTTCCTGGTATGTTTCCCAAAGTATTGAGACCTTGGATGTGGGGGGATGGAACTCTCGAAGAGACTTTGAAAGTGAGTAGAATCCAAAAAGGAACCCATCATGTGAACTCGAGTGAGAAGATTCTGGTGAAGTCACATCATCTTCCTCTGGTGATGAGTGATCAAGGATATCTTGCAGCTCCTCGATCTAAGATACGTTAATATAAAGTACGCCGAGTAGTAAAAGAAAATGGGCAATATCTACCTCGTCCCCAAGACTAGCCCAGAGCTGATTGCTGACATATCGGCTCCGGCCTTCATCGATGACCAACCGCCCAAATTCATTCTCAAATTTTTTGGGAGCAAGTTTTTTCGGATCCGATTCTTCGAATGGACATGGCTGTTCGCCGTTAGCCCGATTCTGTGGCTCAGCCGAAACAGACGTGGGCACAGTCGGTTCGCTCCGACCGGTTGAAGATCCAGGCGTAGATGACGGCGCCGGAGCCGAGGTCGATGCACCGTCTGGATTACCACCGCTCCTAAGGTGATCAATAACACCCTCCAAACGACGCAACCGCGAAAGCAGCTCCGCGTCCGGTGGACGCTTCGATTTCCGAGGGGCACGGCCAGGAGGGGGGAAAATGCAGTCGATGCCAGCTTTGGTACAATTCGAACACGGGGACCTCTTGTTGCATCGGACTTTCCTGCGGCGGCAGGTCACACAGCTACGAGAGCTTGAGCTCGGGGGTTCCTCAGCCGCGTGGCGGGGAGAAGTGGCGGTCACATTCATAGGTAGTGGAGTATTTGAAGAATTATTATTGACGGAAAAGATATTCAGCTCCTCTGGGGAAGCTGAAGGGAACGACATGGCGCTGTGTTAGGGAAGTTGGGTCTCGCTTCCCACATTCTTTTGAAGCCTAGTCGTTCTAGCAAGGAATTATCTGGCTAAAATACGAGAATAGTATCGCAATACGCATCAAATTATCGCTTGGGGCCGTAAATGCGCACATGTGACTGGCTGATTAAAGTTCCAAATTGCTATGACTCAGCACCGAGTCTGGCCCCGGAACAGAGGTGGAGTCACCATCCCGTTTAGGCAAAAGACCGTTATCTCCGTTTCACTCCGGAGGTCATATACCATATAGATCGTGAAAAGCTTTGAAGATAAATAGATGTTTATATGGTGATATATATACAGCTTCTATCATCAGATCCAGCGCAAATATGCCAACTCCAAATATATGCAAGAACTAACCACATCTACTGAGAATACCACACTAGGATCAGATTGAAATCACGAAAGGCAAGGAATACGCTAGGTAGTCTACTCATACTTCGTCTATATAGGCACGAGAAATGAGTGGAGTATGTATAGGTAGGTAGTTACCGCGCATTCCTCATCCAAACGAGCTTGTGGATTTGCGCCTAGGGGAAATCAGTCTGTAATTCAGGTATGATTGCTCTAGAACTCACATGGCGGGAAGAGGTCTATCTGCTTAGCCTTGCATACCAGCCATCCTGCGGCCAGTCCTCATCCTCGCCGACAGCGGTGATATCAACGAGACGTCCGGACGACAGGCATATCAATCTAGCGGGCATCACTCTTATTCAACGTGTCTCTCTCCGAGTTGACGACAGAATTAATATTGATATCGAGCATGTATGCACGGCCGCTATCAACGCCAGGACAGGCTGATGCTCGGTCATGCTGTAGTAACCCGCCCGTCTATGTCTATACAATTGGTTGCCTAGGTGGTTTGTTTCAGCACCTCCTTCTTAATCCAACCTTCTGGTTCCATCACCAGGACAAGAAAATCCATCGCAATATCTTTTTGTTTTGTTCAGGCAGGTCACGGCACCACCCACTATTAAGGTGGAGAGCCTCTAGCAAGTTCATAATCAAACTAAAATCACATATCCTAAAACAGACAAGCCTACAACATGCTAAAACCGTTGGACGAGATTTTTGGATTTAGCTAAATTATAAAACAAACTCCTCGCGACGAAAGTAGAATACTAAACAAAAACAAGGGCGATGCTAAAAAAAAAGAAGAAGGAATGAAAAAGAAAAGATAAATGAACCCAACCCGATTTGAACGGATGACCTTGAGGTCTGGAATCTCACGCGCTACCGCTGCGCCATAGGTCCTATTTGTGATAATTTGGGCGGTTAACAGCTAATTGTGCTAAAACTACCACTTACCGCTTACCGGTTTGGCGAGCCTAGGATATTTGTTATACTTACTCCGTATATAGTTCGGAGAAGGGATTAGGACCTATAAATACTACCTAGATCCCACCGATTCTTTTATTTCTTTCCCTTTCCCTCCCCATACTCAGTATACTAAGTGAAATACCTCTTTTCGTTGAAAGAACCGAGATAATACCATTTGATATATCAATAAACGAACCCGATAATATATTAAAACGACAAGATGAGATTTTTGGATTTGGCTGGATTGTATGGCAAGCTCTTTATAGAGAAGTTAAAATATAATTTATTTCACATGGGCGAGCTAGCCACACGTGCGAGTGGCTACCCCAAAACACTATAGTAAGTGCGATATGTTCCCTGGTTATTTATTTCTTGATAGCCGAGGTTTCATTTTATCTCCTTGTTTGTCGATTGTTCTTGGTAGGCCCTTTAATTGTGTATCAACCCTAGGGAAGGTGGAAGGTAATATTATCATCATTTTGTAAATTACCGAAAGGTACGTTGTCAATGGCTAGAAATATATATATGGCATTAGGTCGTGAACTTTCTTTAAACTCCCCACGAAGCGAGGTATTACCCAAAAAGGAGGAAGCCAAAGGACATGTCTCCGTAGACCCCCGTTGTTGAAATATCAAGTTTGTAATTTATCGCGTTCACCATGGTGTTTTAAGGTGGCTAGCTCGCATGTTAAAAAAAAAAAAGGAATGACGGGTCAGTACGACACTTCGGAGATTTGCGGCCCTATATCCTGCCGCGTGGTAATTGGTACACGTGCAATTTAAATGCGATCATCCAATTCTTATGTTGATTTAGGCATTTGGGGTGTAATAGTTATTTGAAATTGGTTAAAACTATGATTGAGTAGTGTGAAGTTATGATTAGTGATGACGAGTGTTCCAAAACACTTGTTCACCTTTACCAGGCTATAAAATTGGCCTTTTAACATCAAATAGGACCTATGGCGCAGCGGTAGCGCGTGAGATTCCAGACCTCAAGGTCATCCGTTCAAATCGGGTTGGGTTCATTTATCTTTTCTTTTAATTTCCGAAATTTTTTTAATTTCGGCGGTAAAGTATTAGAGCCAGAGTAAGAGCAGGCATTAATCCATTGAATTCATACTTTGAATACTTCCAATGTGCCACTAACTGCTGAGATGATCTTTGACTTCGCCGCGCAAATACTTCGTTGTCATAATATGGAGCAGGGTCTACCGGTTTATTGAGCGCCTCCCCGATAACCAACTGCCTCTATACCAAATACAAGCCCACAGAAGAAGACCGAGTGGAAGTAGCTATACCTAGTCATTTAAATACCTGGTACGATCGACTTCTAAATACTCATTGGTGTGGGAAAAATACAGCCAATTTTCTACTACACATCAAAAACCATGGTCTCTAATTATGCATTTAGTAACACAAGTTCACCCTATAACCCCTCCACAATTCCGATGCAAGTGGCCTTCGAAATTCTTAAAAAGCCCGTATAAAAATGGGTTAGGAACTAGAGCTTCTAATAGATGTAGTCCCCCAAATCTTCGACTAGCCAAGCCTAGTACATAATTTACTAATTTAAAGCGTAGAAAACTCCGGTCACGAATCGACAAATTCCAATAAAACGTCCTTAAATCAAGTCATTTTATTTGAAGATATGGCGTTAATCAAATCCCATTTTATAAGGTGGTCTTACGCTGAAAGCTAACCACCAACTAGCGATAATATTAAAATTTAGATCAAAATTTGCCGGGAAGGCAAGAGGTCAAAGCGACAGGTTAATATAGGAGGTGCTTGATCTATCTACACCTCTAAAGGGCATATAAAAGGCGAATAATCAAACTCTAGGTGCAGGGACAATATATCAGCTCTGCAACTATAAGGGCTACTCTCTCTATGTAGGAAAAGGGAGAGGTTGAAATTGATTCTCAGGACGATAGGGCGGAAGCAGGAATCTGTACGGAGTACAGTTTAAGCTCTAATTCAGATTGCTGGGTCGTGCATTGGACCGAGTATGATGCTGAAAGAAGAAATGAAAAAAAAGCAAAAAGAAATGAACCCAACCCGATTTGAACGGATGACCTTGAGGTCTGGAATCTCACGCGCTACCGCTGCGCCATAGGTCCTATTAGATGCATTGTCGGTCCGTATTACTTACTACTAAGGATAAATTGCCCTCTTATGTCAAAGGTTCTAGAGACGCATTGTTGAGATATAAAGTTGTAGCTTCCATGTAACGCCTGTAATATAGCCCCCACTTCCGAGGGGTGCATAGTGTCATTGGCTTGGAACTAGGTACGTCATATATGCCCATGAGGATTTATTCTACATGCTACTCCAGCGCAGGCGTGCCTGCCACACGAACCCGAGTGAAGTAGAACCAGCCTACACGGCGATAAATCCCCGGTGTTGATCGAACAGTTACATTGGCACGTCGTCTCCTGTCTTCGTGCCGCGTTGTCGAAGCCACTCGGAAGACTCACTACGGCTCACACACACCGGAAACCAACGCAATCTCCAAATGACAATTTCCAAAACAATCATAAATTACCTTGCAACGTACGGAGTGGATACAGGAGCGATAAACAAGCTGACAATCGAACACTGTCTTCCCATCGACTGGGCTTCTTGGGAAGTGCTTTTGAACAATCTACTGGGAGTCTCTGATGAAACACTTTCGAAGATTCTCCGCCTACAATCTGTCAGCAGTTCACCCCCTTGGATAACACCAAAGGTTAGGCTCAGTGGAGATCGTCCGCATGTTCTTTATATCCCTTATATCCGTTCATTCATTCTGAAAACCTACGAGCTGCGACACATTATCATGAGCTTCCACGAGAGTGGAATCGAGACGCAAACCACACTGTCATAGCTGGATCGCATCGATATCATGCAGCCAGCACAGAGAGTGTATGTTCGATACGTTGGGCAAACGTGTCGGTTAGGCCCGGTGCGCTTCAGGGAAGACCCTTTGAGGCGGCAGCGCGGATTTATCTCCAAATTCTTTCAGGCTATGAGTGAGCTTTATCCACAATATCTTGATTTAGCGGCAGTATATGAGATTAGGGGCAGCTACCTACCAAAGATTGCTGAGCAGAGAGAACAAGCTCGCTCGGATTACCTTCGCTATCGAACCAGCGGCTTTGGTCAGTTAACCTCTTTACACCCAACGAGGCACATGAAGAATCTTTTCGGAAGCTTGGCATAAGGACTATTGCTTGTCTCAGCGTATCTGAATTCCACCCATTATATGACTTAGTGCCTCTTGAGGATTGGGCCAAAAAGGTCCAGGTTTATGCAGGAACACACTCTCTTTTAGTGTCTTTCGGGAGAACAAAATACACCCGTTTTCAGACCCCCTTCGACAGATAATTATCGAGCAAGGCAGACCATCAGTCTTTGGAGGAAAATCTGTATTGTTTCTAGTTGTTAGAGACAGGCAAACTGCTCTAGCTTATCGAAAAGCAAGCGTATTCTTTTCTAGGCCTAGCAACACCTCTGATTTTCTAAAGGGTTTTTTGATAATATTTTGGGTTGGCAGTACGGTAGACTAACAAACCCTACTTAATATGATATTTGTAGGCTAATAGCAGCTAGTGTAATCCACTTCCTCGATCTCTATCTAGAGCTAAAAGCTGAGGGGGCGGATATTCTAAAGGTATTATATCTTTTAAAGGAATATACGTCATTCGTTAAACCTACTATTATACTTTCTCTCGCTACTAAGCTTTCCTTACTGGTTGCCTCTAGGGTTTAAACCCGCACCTTTAGATATCATTCAGATACCATGCTTCCACCCTGGACTGGCACAGTTCTCAATCAACCCAGAAACATTTGCCCAAGTTGTCGATATGACGCTGTGGATATTACTGCTGGCTATAAATGTTGTTTTAGACTCTACGGATACGTTCGAGGAACGATCGCTCGAGGAATGGTGTATTTACATTAAGAAGACAGTGGAAAAAAATTAAGTAATGATAAATTTTACAGTTATTACGATGACTTGAAAGCTCACCATGGCAAAAGACGAAAATGGTGCTCGACTACTTTTAACATGTGAGAGTGTTTTCATCTGGCAGTCGCCTCACGACCAATAAAGGTATGTTAATTGTATGATTTTCATAAAGAAGTCCCCGGATATATCTGCAGAGTTTTCGTTTAATGATTCGACAATAGGATCGAATTCTTATCGTTGGATTTGCCGTCGATGAGCCGGGCTCCTCCGTCGAAGGTAACAAGCCTAGACTCTGGGGCATCTAAACATTCCTGAACTGCATAGTCACATAAATCGTCAGAGAAAAGATGACTGGTTCTTTTGGGCGAACAATACCGCTAAAGGCACGTCTTCTTAGCTGACGCTAGCGTGAGTGCCATTCTGAGATCCGATGCTACTTTTCCTTCACAAGAGCTACTTTTCCTTCACAAGAATGTCTGAGAAGGCATCAAGCATCTCCAGGAGTAGCAGGGAGGCCGCAGAAAAGCCGGAAACTATGCTAAGAATGCATAAAAAGGAATGAGGCTATTACCGCCTCGGAGGGTCTGCATGTTTTCACCGACTTTGATTTCGTTCCATCGAGCATTAAACGGCTTCTGGAGGACCATTCGTTCCAGTCATCTGGACCAATAAACCACCAAGCGGCCGTGGGATTGGTAACTAGCGAGCTTTCAATATCTCTTCTGCCATCACAATTGGTCGATGCTTGCAACTTGGTCGAGTAGGAGTGGGGAATAAGTCGGCCTGGAATAAAGCTAGATGTTAGAAACTAAATATGGAATCTAGCTGGTGGAAAAAAACTACAAGTCTTCCAATTTCCACTGGGTTTTCCGGAGTTCAATATCCAAAGGCTGACGACTCCCATGGAGGAATAATTCAAGCGGTGTTTCCACGAATCAAATCAGCAGGGTTTGCACATATGGTAATGGGCTTGTCTTGATTTGTGTAAGAAATCGTGGTAGCGATCTATGTGTAAAGCGTAAATCTCAAACGGATATGTCCATAGCTGACGAGACGCGCAACCCGCTGACGCTATATCTGTTGGCGCCCCCAATCCGAGCGGCTTGGCTTCTATCAATATAAAGTGCTCGGAAAATGGCTGGAGCGTACGCGTCCTCTCCTATAACATCGTTTTATTCCGGTCACGGGCTAATAGAGTTGGTGGATATAAGGTTGAGCACGGGTCGCTCCAGACTACAAGATCACCTTCATCAGCTACTTTGGGCTAAAGCTGCATCCGTCAATGACACTAGCTCTGCATCCTCTTCTCCTTGTAGCTTAATCCAAACGGAACCCCACCAGCCTCCAGCAATAATCTGCAATGTTCTATCATGCGTTGCAGCGATACCCATCATACATATCCAAGGATGGAGGGTAGATCCTCTCTACATCATAGACTCGACTGATTAACAGCAGCAAATCGCAGCTCATTTCGGAACGTAATCTGCACGGCCTGAAGCTAGCCAATTATGCAAGACTGCGTAAGAAGTTAAGCCTTTTTGTGCTGTGCACTGGTCTCTTCCCGAAGAAACCCCGAGCTCGAGCCCCAACTCTGATCGGCGGGTCTTCCTGCTTGCGACCATAGCAGGAAGATAGTGAAACCTGAGTTTGCCTAGGTGAAGAAATTACCCTTTCGATTTCATCAGGTTCTAGTCTTGACTCCTGATGTCTACGATGAGTGGATCGGGTTTGTTTTCCAGCCATAGCTGCTGTGGGACTAGGAAGACTTGAAACGATCCTTTTCACAACATCGGAAGGATAGCATTGATGCTGGCAGTAACCTGGAAGCCTAATAACTCAAAGTAATGGGAGCATGTGCTCAGGGTATACTGCCCAAGTGAAACAGTTCCTCCGAGCGTCACTTGAACCAGCTGTGAAAGTGGGGTACTCTGAGTGTCGTGGGAGCATACTGTCTTCCATGTTATTCTACATTCACGTTCACATCCACAACCTCTAGAATATGGTACGCGTGGATAACTAATTGCAGGGGAGAGGCATGAGTTCATCACAAAAGCAGCTCCCGAAGATGTTCAGTGAAATGATCGTCTATTCCATAAACCACAGACTTCGCTGTCAGAAACCTCCCGCGCTAAAATGCTTGTCGAGACAAAGTGGACACGAGGAATGAAACCACCTAGATAGCTCGCAACTAATTAATAACAAGTCCTTGATTTGTGGCGGCGTCAAGTGGGCTCATTGTGGAGTGAATAACAATTGAGACATGCAGACATAGCTCAAGGGCTAATTTATATTCTTCAGTGAAGACGATCTACAACATATATCCCAATAAAACTATAACACTCTGTTTAGTGGATATAGCACGGGGTGTTATTTCACCGTGACCGGCTGGGGTACTCGGGCAATTGGCCAATGATATTTTCCAATTTTTGATAAACACTCTTATATGGTTTTTTTTAAAAAAGATCCACAGCCAAAGCTAGGTTTATACCCAAAGTTGGAATTCAGATTTATTTCCCTCATTCCCTCATCTCCGCAAATAGGAAGCTATAGCGAGAACAAAAGGCGCATGAACCGATTGGGGCAACCTCCCGTAACCGTCGGGCACTTTCGATAGGCCAATAATGGACTGCCGGTGGCCATGGCTTTTCAGTGGAGATGTGTTGTTATAATGATTCGTTAGGTTTAGCTTTAGCCTTTCAACCTTCAACGCCGTTTCATTTAGAAGCCAATTCGGTAGGTACACACTGGTGCCTATGGCCTTTCTGAACCAGCCACCGTGAAAGAATATTGGTAGATCACTTCTAATAGATTACTACTAGTAGTGCCATACATATGTACCGGTATTTACCGCATTTTAGATTTTCCTGCCCGGGATGTCGCCGCTTTATTGGGGCACAATAACTAGGGCTTAGTTGTACAGGGTCTGGCTTAATTGATTTAGAACTCCGTAGGATGAGTCCTAGATATCTATATTGTAATGTAAAGGAATAAGGATCACAAAATAACAATTTTGTATCAAAATTACAGGTCCTCGTAAACGAGGGTCTGCCACCCGTTTGCAAATGTATCTTTTACTAGGTAACTCGTTAGACCATACAAAAGGTACAAGTGTAAATACTTTTTTTTCCAGAAATATTACATTATGACCTTTTATTTTGAGTGTAGCACTAGTATTCTAATTAAAAATTTAAGGGTAAGTTTTGGGGACGCCGTTATCGTTGTATTTCTTATATTAGGTGTAGGTTAAAATTTTAAATCGCAACACTATTACGGAGAGAGGGGGCTCCGTAAAAACTATACTAAGATTCGAATATAGGATTTAAATAGATAAGAAGATTATATATGTTAAATTACAATAAGAATTCAAAGGAAGTTGTAATACTCAACTTTTTGATTTCTATATTTCTAACGCCGTCGGACTCGACGTTTACGAACCGGGAATTCTCGCGTAGGTTTTCGAGATATTCCCAGATAGGGAGTTGAAATCTTTATAAAGCTAACGCTCTACATATTTATGTTTATCTATTGCTGGTGGTGTGGCTTAGGATTAAAGTGAAAAAGGTCGGATTTGAAAAAGATGTGCATTTGGGTGGCGGGACTCTCTCGCTTGCGAGGGTTCGTATTTTTTGTTAAAAAATTTCAGGGGCTGGTGATATCTCAAGATTGCGAATAAAAATATGAATTTATTTCAGTACGCTGAAGTATCAAATGAAATAGATTTCCTGCAATATGGATATGTTCTGACAAGTTCTCTAACCATTTCAATGTTCAGAAAATTGATAATATGGCCCAGTTAACCGTTCTAGCACAATAAACGGGAAGTCTCGAGGACCTGAATGCCCTGGGTGCCTCAATCTGGCATACTCTCTCTGGAAACTATTTGTTGATCAAGGAGACTCTACTAGAGGTTCTGCCCTTGTTCTCATCCAGCTGAATGTAGCCCAGAAAAACCCTGGCAAGCCCCTCCAAGCTAGATGGAGCCACTCGGTTCCCTCATGCACTTTAACCGAGCTCATTCAGCCAATGTTTCCTCTTAAAACCCGTTTCGATAGCCCTATGATCTAGTAAGTATCGTACAACCTGGAGATATAGCTGTTTAGGGACTAGGGTCCAATATTCTTCCTCTTCTAGCTCCTCGTACTCGGCCCGTAACTCATCATGATTCTGCCCCAGTCTGTATTAGAGGACGTCTGCATCATTCCCGGTACTAATAAAGTCCGTAATACGAGGTATTTAGACAAGAACTTGTCGCTAACTATTGATATTTCTACGCTAGTTGCTCCTATTGCTGGGCACTTTCCTTTACTCTCTCGGTCTAGTGGTGCTGTTTAAGATTAGGTGAGATAAGTATTCATATGAAGGAATGGGCTTACTGTGATATGGTAATTAAATGGCAAGACATCGTACTTGGCATCCTCTTCCGGCATTGTAAAAGTAAAAGCTGCCTAGGAACCTGGTTGTTGCTAAACAGGAGTGTGGAACGGGGGTTGCAGCACACCCCCACGTTCATGGATTACCGCCATATTCTTCTTGCCGGATGAGATTGATCTATACCTTGTACACTATAGTATGTCTTGGACCCTTGGTCTTGCCGCTATATAGGTAATTATTCCATGCTATATCTATTTTTCTTCTTCCCCCACTAGCGTTTCCACTTCTGAAACTAGCGCCTACTTAGGTTGGATTGTTGGCTTTCTCTTCCTAATACTTTTGTGGTTTAGATTCATTTTGGACTGTTCACATTGGTGAATATTCAATGAGATCCTAGATCTGGATTTTAATAGGGAAAACAATGGGTTGTCAATGACATGTTAAGCCTCCTTGAATCTCATATTCAGTTCTGTTGTCTGTGGATATCTCGCTGATGGTGCAATTGAATCGTTGCGCGAAAGATTGGAAAAATAACCTTGGAATGATGCTTAAAGTGCCCCACAAATCCGGCCATGATACAACATACAACATATATCATCAAATAGGGCGATTGCATCCACAATAGAGCTCATTAACCGAGCTATTTTATCTGATAATAGCAATGACAAATGTCCCAAAGGTTGTTTTCTAATTTACTATCTCTCCATACATAATATTACCCGGACCCCAAGCATCGCTAATGAGTTAAATGGTGGAATAGCCACGGGAATACTAATAATCCTCAAAGCCCACGGTGCATTTGCTGGAGGACAACGTGCAAGAGTGAACGCATATCATACACTTGGGGGAATGCCGGGTGTTACTCGGTGATCCAAAAGCGGCAAGGGGGTAAGCACTAAAATAGAAAAGACATCTCGGGCCGGAATCTGCTGTACGTTTGTCGTACAGGTAATATTACGAAGAGAGTACTGGAATATGTATTTTATTTTATCAGAACAATTATTTAGCGTGGAGAAACAAGGATTCCTACTCTCTCCACTTCTCCAGGGCTTCTAGTCTTTGAACACTTTGAACACTTTGAACACTTTGGCATCTTTTTGCTTTAAGCTTCGATTAAATTTTGAGCTTTCACATGAAAAGTTTCCTTATTCACATCCTTGTGGGGTCTGACATCGAAATCTATCGGATACTTTTCGATCATTGATTCGACTCTCATGTCAGTCCCCATTACACGATTTTCACTTGATAAAATGACTCGATATACCAAGTAACCATCGTTACTCGGACCTACCATTGAGGCCGTCTCATAATTTATGTGAAACAACCAAACTCTCATTTCCTGACAGTTTCTGGCGTGTGTGGATGTGTACAACATATGTGAATATGTCAGGGACCTCCACACCCCAAGGCGAATCAAGCACCCAGCAAGGATCAGCCGCCCAGCAATTAAATAGATCCTGCGAGTCTTGTCGAAGTCTCAAGGTCCGCTGTCTCCCTAACCCATCCACGCCTAATCAATGCCAGCGATGCGCTAAGGGCAAGCGATCATGTGTCTTCGTGGCGCCGCAGAGACGGCGGCCCCGGAAGCGAACGGATTCACGCGTCGCACAGCTTGAGAAGGAGATGCGGATGATGCGTTCACTGTTGAAAAATCGTATTCCCGAAGGAGAAGAACGGGATTCTAGTGATGACAGCGATGTGGATGATGGCCAGGATCATGATTCCGCCGATGCAGACTTTAAGACCAGTCTCGCCTTGCGGGAACATTCGGCTCACTCGTCCGAAGATGTCCGGTATATGGATTATTCCCCTGAGCTGCTGAATACCCCGCACCCTGATAGTTGTGGCTTTTCGGCACCACCGACTTGCACGAGTATGTCAGCTGGCTTTGTGTCCGAGCAGGAGAGGCTTCACCTGGCAGACGATGTGATCGATCGGGGGATTCTTTCTCTTGAACATGCGGAACAATTGGTGGCGTATTTCATTCACGAACTCGCATTCTTCTTTCCCTTGGTCGTTTTGCCTTCGAACACCACGGCAGCCCAACTGCGACAAACAAAGCCCATCCTCTTTCTTTCCGTGATTGCTGCGACATCCATATCCGTCGATGCAGGCCTGGCAGCTGTGCTGAATCGTGAGATGGTCCGTCTCTATTCAGAGCGGTTCTTCATCGAAGGCGAAAAGTCACTAGAGTTAGTGCAAGCGCTGCTGCTGATGATCATATTTTATCTCCCGCCCGCCTCGCCACTGAAGCTGCAGCTTTATCAGTACACGCACATCGCTTCAACGATGGCGCTAGAAATTGGGTTAGCAAATAAACGTCGTGTTTCGACCAAGTCCGATCGCAAGAGCAGCAGACATGACGAGGTGCTGGCTGAGCAGGCGAGAGCAGTCCTCGGCTGCTACCATCTCGGTTCAAGTGTTGCGATGAAAACCCGTCGCCCAAATCTACTTCAGTTCAATGACTGGATGGCCGAGTGTCTCAATCACCTAGAAAACTCGCCGTATCGAACAGATCAACATGTGGCGACATGGTTCGAGCTCCAACGGATAACCGATGAAGCAATGTCCTCATTCGGTCTGGACGACACCAGTACTACATCGCCCCTAACCGAGTCACGGGTTCAAGCCGTACTACGCTGGTTCGACAAGCGGCTCGAAACGTGGAAGAAGAACATACCATCAGAAATGCTTACCAGTAAGAAACACCAGCCCTCTCGCTTCGTGCCATGTAGCATCCAAACACAATCCAATACTAACCGACTCCGTCAAACCAGTCCCCATGATCCTCGAATACCGCTCCACAGCACTAGCGATGTACGAACTCGGCGTAGGAGAAGGGTATCGTGACCCAGACGCAATAAAGCGACGATATTACACGCTGCCGACCCTTGACGAACAAGGCGACAGCGGCAGCGAAGCACCGGCCGCGCCACTCAGTGCAATCCGAATCGACATCAACATCAAATGGATGAACGCCGCACAAGAACTGCTGGACGCCGTGCTGACCTGCAGCACGGACACGATGCGTAAACTTCCAAATCTCATGTACACCCGGTTCGCGATGGCTGTGACATCCCTGCTGAAAATCCACTTCTCTGTGCGAACCGGTGCTCTCGGGGAAGTTGTCACGGCGCAGGCCGTCAACGTGGCTTTCTACCTCGACGCCCTAGCCAGCAAGCTAAGGGAGGCCAGTGCCGGTGGCAAGTACCCTATCCCCAATCGGTGGTACTATGTCGTGGGCGTTAAGGGTCGGGATTGGTATGAGCGGCTGGAGAGGCGGCAGAGCGGAGGGATAGAAACTGGTTCTCGGGTTGTACCGGGGAGTCCGTCGACCGGTACTGCAGAATCGATCTCAGGTCCGGCATCACAGACTAGTCAAGGCCAAACCCAAAGTCAAACCCAAGGCCAAGCTGCACACTTGGACCAAGTCCCATCAACGATGGACTCCTTCTCCGTCGGCCCCATGCCCCATATGCCGCCGGCGATAGACGGCATGCGCGATGGGTATGTAGCGATGGGTGCTGCTGGTATGTGGACCATGGACAGCGGGCATAACCCGCATTTCTACCCGATGAGCACGGCAGGGTATCACCCTTCGGTGTCACATGCACAGACGGTGTTGCCGCCTCAGTTTTCGTATGAGCCGCAGAGAATGCCGGTTAGTGCTGCTGCGCAGCATATGGCTAGGGCGGGCATGGAGTTGGATGGGTGGCTTCCTGATGGGAGTATTTTTGGGGTGCAGCCTTTGCCCGAGTTTTGAGACGATAAGAACCCTGGGGTTGAACCCTGGGATAGATGCACATGTGGATGAGAGTCTGTGTAATGTCATAGATCCTGAATACGAACTGTATCCACGTATCAACTTGTTAATATTTTCAGCCTATATCCCGTTGCCATATCAGTAGGAATTATGTTGTACTTACCAGTGGATGAGAACAAGATTCGAAAAAGAAGATCCAAAGATGTAGAGCCCAGCTCAATAACTTCACCTTGATTGATGGTAGTATAGAACCTGGAAGGCAGTACCTATACCCACTAGTGCCCAACACAACCTGACACAATGAGGAAAGAAAAAAAAGGAAAAAGGGATCGAAAAAGGATCGAAACCCCTAACATCGAGAGAATCTACTAAATCCGAACGGATGTCACCTTACTCAGTTAATCTGAAACAAAATATTCGCAACGCACTCTCGGAGGCTCGGGAGAATCGGAACTTCCGCGATGGGACCGTCGGGGTTCGTCGACTCTTAAGGATGTATTGAACATGGGTCTGATGTGGATACAACATATATACGGGATATCGATTGTTCCTTTCTGCACTATGGGTTATGATGTTATGGTTGCATTGGTATATGTTGTATGTCTTTGAGGGCATTGGCTTGTGTAGTAGCCGGTATTCGGACAGATTCCGAGCCGAAGCCAAACCCTCATTTGGTGTGGAAAGGGTGTCTCAAAGGCCTTGGTTCTTGGATTAAATTCTTGAATGCATCGTTATTGGATTTGGATGTGATGATATTTCCTTTTCACCGTTTGTAGGGGGTTTTGCTTCTTTGGGAATGTGTTGTATAAGACATATAACACACTCGCGGAGTCGGATCTATGGAGAATCCGAAGTCATGGGTAAACACACCGTAATCACATGTAATAAAGTATAGGTAATTCATTAATAGTTTGTGCAAATAGTCTCAGTCAAGACAGGTTCGTCAATTCATTGCATGGATAGAACATGGATATCAAAAGCCAACCGAAACCAGGACCAACCGACTGGGTCTTTTCAACTCCCCAGAAAAAAAATCAACAAGCCTAGTACACTGAAAGAAAGGAAAGGCATAAAATTAAACGAATGTAATTCACAGAATTGAAAACGCCTCTAGCGCATCCATGAATCCAGCAATAGCTCCGATCCCCGCCAATCCTCTTGTGGCACTACGAGTCAACGCTTTATGCCGATCCTTGGCATCTTCACGCGAGGATCGGCGTGAGTGCACCGATAGGGATCTTTGATCCGAGCGAGTCGGTGAGGCTCGGAAGCTAGACTCAGGGGATGAGGAGGAAAGCGGGTATGTGGATGGATGGTGGCGGGGTTGGAGTTGGTTGCTGTTGGGGACGTATGCCTGATTTCGGGCCCCGGGGACTTCGAAGTGGACTTGGTTTGGTGACGAACCTCTCGGAGAAGGGCTGGTACTGGGAATGGTGATGACTGGCTTGTTGGGTTGGTTCATGTTCATTGGGATGGATCGGGGGGCTGTGGCGTAGTCTTGGTTTGGGTAGTATTTGTATGGTTGCTTAGGAGGACCTGGGTGTGGGTGTGGAGGCAGAGGGGAAGGACGGGGTGGAGCAAGGTTCGGGGGTGGGAAACTGCCGCTTGGGTATGTGGGGGATCTGCTGTCGGTACTTTTATGACCCAGAGGATATCTGGATGAGAGGCTGTTGGAATGGAAACGGTGGCCTTGCATGGGAATGGTGCTGTGTGAGGGCTGAGGAGTGTTGGATCTTTGCTCGTCCTCGTCACTCGAATCGATGACTCTTGCGTCACTGCGAGGTTTATCTTGATGCTTGAATTCATCGGGCTCTGGTTCGCTTTCCACGTGAGCCTGGTAGTTGGAGTACTTTCGGCGTAGCTCTGCTGCATGCTGCCGGGCCTCTTGTGAATGGGGTTCTCTCCAGTCCACTGTTGATCCTTCGAGGTAATAACCTCGGATTTCGGGACTGTCAAAGTCTAGCTCTTCGGTATCATCTTCTTCGGTGTCTGAAGAGACGTAGACTCGAGGTTGGACTAGCCTTTTGGATGTGTTAGAGCCTTTGCCGGCATGGTGAAGTTTCGAAGGATCAATCGAAGGTACCCAGAGTGAAAGCAGCCGGTTCAATGTGCTCTTGGATAATTGTACCATATCCTTTGGAGATCTTTCCATACCACTCAGTCCCACGTCACTGTCTCCAAAAGCAATGATGGGCAGTCTCGTTGGATCCGAGCGTCTGGTTGCGGCAGCTAATGGCTTCGATGTCGTATTGGACGAGTAATTGGAACCGATCCTCTGGTTTGTCGGGTCATTGACGGCATCCAAAGTCTCCTGTTCCACAAGATCCCACATGCGATCGAGACGCTTGATAGACCAATATCGAACGATGATCATGTTCTGACATTCCGCTTGCTCCTGGGCAATGGAATCGTCCACCGTGGATGTAGTAGAATCAGTATCAATCCCATAACCAGCGTTGGATTTGATAAGGTTTCCAAGCTGTAGAGTTTGTAGCATCACAATTAGACTGAGCTTGAGAGATTCCAACTGGGCTAGCAAGTAAGTGACATGTTGCTTCCGGAAACACCATTTGAGCCTTTCCTGCAGTGGGATCCTCATAAGATCGTGGTTGCTATCGGTTGCCTTCAGCTTATCCAGCATGTGTTCGATTTCGATAAAGATCATCTGGCCTTGTCCGGCGATCTCCCAGGCCTTCTCTGTTGCCTCTGGGGACTGGTCCACATCAGTGCCCTCAATAGTCTGCCCAGCATGTTTGAGCGTGAGAGCGAAAAGTGAAATTCCCTTGGCAATGCTATGGATTTCCAGTCTCGACTGAGCCAGTTGACAAGCGGCAGCATTGAGGAGCAGTGAGAGCCGAAACCCCGCGCCGGCGATCTTAACAATAGAAGCCTGTGAGCCTTTAGATGGAGAGCAGCTCATTAGTAGAATTTCTCGACTTCCCAAAGGAATGGTCATACCTTGTGCCATGATGAAGCAGTGTCTCAGATCATATCAACAGTCAAAGTGGGTTTCTCCAACAATCATAACCTCGAAGCTACTCTCTGCCAAGAATTGGAGCCGCAAGTCTACTGCATATCAAGTGACTCATGTCTGACAGGCGCATTTGAACGGGATTCTCTGTTTGTACCCCCGCGATTCGTGGCGTCATAATCCATGCTGTCTCGCCTTCTTGTTGGCTCACGATGGGTGGAGTCAATCTTCAACCTGAAATGATTTAGCACGTGTTCGTTCTTCCCTCGTTATATCGTGATATTGAAGTCTCGGGCCAAAGTACATATATGTACTCGGGCACTGCCTCAAACTTTGATCAACACGTTCCGCTCGGCTCCTTTGCCTTAGATTTATTTATCAAGTCTCTGTCTCACCCGTATCGAAAGGGCGGACTCTACTGGAGATCTTCGGTTGCCCGTGAAATACCCTGCCTTTCTGCCTTTCTGCCATTGGTCTTCACCCGGGTTTTCTCCCAGGGCGAAGCAAGGTGGCAATGACCTCGTATTATGAGAGCTGGGATCTGGAAAGGCAATCTAATTCAAGAGTTCTGTTCTCACCGATTATAGGGCCTTTTTATATGCTTCGTCTAACAAAGAATAACAAGGTAGTCACAAAATGGTATGGAGTACGGAGTAGACATGCAGCTATTCCGAGGTGGATCTGCCAAGCATTGACTTGTTAAATGTGAAATATTCCTATGGAAGGAAGAGTAAAGAATATCAACAGTATTCAAAAGAATGTACATCTTATTCAAGTATCTTAAATATCTACTGTTTTCATGTGGACTTGTTTATTTAGCATCGGACCTGATGAGCGCATTTCCGCTTTCGGTCCCTCAACAGTTCCCTTTGCTATCTGCCTAACTTCCCCTAAACTTCCAAGTGTTCTCTCTATAATTCTCTTAAACTCCTAATTTACAAAATTGTTTCGAACACTGTTGTTGCTGTGGTTAATTGACCTCTCGCTGGTGAATTGATCTTTTCGCCGCATTCTCTGCCCCTCCTCCTTTTCCGCCGCGTGGCACACCGTCATCTGCTGGAGATTGCCCAAGCTTGTCCGATGACTATCTAGTGGCGCACCATCGGATGTGGGAAACTCGTCATAAGACAAACACAGATAGGAGCTCAAAAGCTCAACGCAACAATTGTGAGGCCGGATGGGTGAGCTTTTGAAGGTGTCGAGAAGGAACTTGAGGACGCAAGGGCCAACTGGGATCCGGTACACCACCTCAAGGCTCCCAAGAGCCCCCAATCCATGAAATCATGACCGCAGCTTCGGGTGTCACTGTAGACACCTCCGATTATCCTATACCCTCCCCATCGAACACCGCCAATTCGTCCCAGCACGAACCCCAATCGAAGGACGATTCCCCCACAAACCAGAATGAAAAGAAGACAGAGGGCCCAGCACCCAAGCCAGTAGCATCCGAACTTGTTGCAGAGTCTGCTAAACAAGGCCCCCCCGAATCAGATGAAGTAGATGATTTTGGCCTGCCCATTCGAGCACACCGACCCAACCCAATACCTAGCGAGTTCCCCAAAGGAGAGAATGCAAGCCAAAACATCCAGAATGTGGCGGTGAGCTCGACGGGCTACAGCGATGCTGTGAAAAAGGAGAAGGAGCCAGAATGGTCACAGGGCAAGCTGGAATCTGGGGCCCCTGAGCTAGCCAATCCGAATAATACAGAAAAGCGAGGCAAGGGCGCAGAGGCCCAGGACACTTCTGCACCCCCGGAGTATTCACAGGCCTCTAGTACCAATGCTCAGCCTCGGACCTCAACATCGAAGCGAAAAACTGCCCGGGTATCGGAATGGTCGCACCAGCGCCTCGCCCAGCCTGATGCACATCACTCCGAGAGTGAAGAGTCAGACGCAGAGCCCGATGAATGGCAATCGATGCCTGCACTTGGAGAATTTGATTACTATGATGACTATGGGAGACTTGTTGCTCGTGGCGCCAAAGAAGAAGACGACGAGGCTGTATACCAAGGACTAGGAGGAGCAGGGAAGGGTTATACTCGGGTGCAACTCGATGAAGATGCTCAATCTGCTACAAGTCTAGATGATGATACAAGCTACCTGTTCCGAGAGGCAGGCGACAACTCTGCTGGCCTAGTTGGCGAGGAACTGCGAGATTCCGTTAGCCAGCTCCAGGCCACCAAAGACCTTCTTAATGAGACTCAGAAGATTGCGTATGTGGGGGTCGTCAGGTTGGCAATCCATAATATGAATCATGATCTAGCGTCGATTGCCACAACAAAATCCACGCGCAGAACCATGCAGAAAGCCTCAGATGCCATGCGACAATGGGGCCAGTCGATCATGGGGCGAGTTTATGCTCATATGGATATTAATTCTGCTGAGCAGATTATGATTGAGCAGCTGGCGGAGCATGGGGTGCAACCAGGAGATCTGGTGCCACCACTCATGCAGAATGCGCGAGTCAAGAATCCTATGGCAGAGAGTGAACCGAAAACATCTACATCCAGTCAGAAATTGGACTCTCCATCTAGGATCTCGACAGAAAGGAATTTATCTGAACTAGATCCCCCTCCGCCATATGAGGCCCACGAGACCGAGGAACCCCCGGAGGTCAAGATGCCTTCTGAGATGCCAACCTCTGATCGCATCGATATTGATCTCCGCTGGACTGTCCTCTGTGACCTGTTCCTTGTGCTCATCGCAAATTCAGCATACGACGCTCGGTCGCGAACTCTTCTGGAAAGGGTCGGCGCAGCTTTGGATGTAACATGGCTACAGATCTCACGGTTCGAAAAGCGAGTCACAGACTCCCTTGAGATGCAAGAACAAGTAGAGAAGGAGAATTGGGATGAGTCAGACCACATGGAAAAGCGTCGCAAGATGGCCTTGAAGCGTAAATATATGATTATGGGTTTAGCAACGGTCGGCGGCGGACTGGTCATCGGCCTTTCTGCTGGACTGTTGGCACCCGTTATCGGAGCTGGTCTTGCGGCTGGGTTTACTACAGTGGGTATCTCTGGGACCAGTGCATTCCTAGGAGGAGCCGGCGGCACGGCTTTGATCGCTTCTGGTGCTACTCTAGGTGGAAGCACCATTGGAATGAGAGCTTCGCAGCGGCGTATGGGTGCAGTTCAAACATTTGAATATCGACCTCTTCATAATAACAAGAAGGTCAACTTGATTGTGACGGTCTCTGGCTGGATGACTGGCAAGGTTGATGATGTCCGTCTACCTTTCAGTACTGTCGATCCGATCATGGGCGATATCTATTCCGTGCTATGGGAGCCTGAGATGCTTCGAAGCATGGGTGACACTATCAATATTCTGGCAACAGAGGTAAGCCTTTTAAGATGTGTGGTAATTGTTAATAGACTAACTGGTTCTTTAGGCATTAACACAAGGTCTGCAACAAGTACTAGGTAGCACCGTCCTGATGGCGCTGATGGCATCCTTGCAACTACCACTTGTCCTTACTAAACTCGCGTACTTGATTGACAATCCCTGGATCGTTTCGTTGGCACGCGCTAACTCAGCCGGCCTCGTTATGGCCGATTCCTTACGAGAGCGGAATCTTGGCAACCGGCCTATTACATTGCTTGGTTTCTCCCTCGGCGCACGTGTGATCTTTTCTTGTTTGAAAGAGCTGGCCGAAAACGGTGCCTACGGTCTAATTCAGAATGTATACCTATTTGGCTCGCCCGTTGTGGCGAATAAAGACGAATACCTCAAGGCTCGAAGTGTGGTGTCTGGGCGATTTGTAAACGGTTATGCCACGAATGATTGGATCCTGGGCTACCTCTTCCGGGCAACAAGTGGTGGCATCATGAGAGTCGCCGGCCTCGCAGCGGTCGAAGGTATACCAGGCATTGAGAACTTTGATATTACCTCGCTTGTGAATGGTCATATGGATTACCGTAAGGCTATGCCTCGAATTCTGAGGGAAGTTGGTTGGGAGGTTCTTGAGGACGAGTTTGCAGAAATCGAGGATCCAGACCCAGATAACCATGCCGAACGACAACGCGAGTTGATTCGCGAGATTGACGAAGCTCGCCGAGAAGCAGAGGCGAAGCCAGAGAAGAAGCGCTTCGGCTTGTTCAAGCGAGGCAAGATGGCCGAAAAGAAGAAATGGGAAACATATGATGTCGACAAAAACACCGCCCCTCGCGAGTCAAGCGAGCACGAAAGCACCCCTGGAAGTGTCCTCTTCGACATCGAGGCCATTCGAGCCGAGTTGCACTCCGAGGCGATCGAAGTCAAAGAACTGGAGTCGACTATGCCTCTAATGAAGCTAGACCTGAACGCTCCGTCAGAACCACCGCCCACCCAGTCCTCTCCTCCTATCGATAACAGACCCATGACGCCCGAACTTCCAGCTGATTCTCGGACTTCTTCGTTACCTCCGCAAGCATCGGGGCAATATTCTCCCCACGCCGATGAATTCTCTCCTATGCCAAAGCATGAAGATATGGAAATGACCTTTGACACATATTTCTATGATTCCCCACGATCCAAAAACGACGACATTTACTCTCGTCCGGAGTTGAGAACTGCCTCTACAATGCCGACGGTTGGTTCCAGCGCCCTCGGAGCTATGGCCCTGGAGCCCAATGCCTGGGCGGACCATGATCAGGGCCATCGGGATGGCGAGATCTCAATGACGTTCGAATAGTGTCGCATATAGGGTCCTTTCCATCTACCTTCTCTTCTTCACTTTATACTTTTCTTCCACTGATTCGGTTTCCGGGACTTAATGAGGCGCATGGTTTGCACATGCGTGTTTGGCTTCGCTAGGATCTGATTGTGTATATGCCCATTCCTCTATGCATAGAGGCAGCCTTAGCTTCAATGATTACCACTATATGATCTCAAGTTACACGCAAGTTTATTGACCCAATTGGGGTTCCTTGTCTGTTTTCTTGTAGTTCCCCCCGAAGTACTCGCCTGTTAAATACACGATATATGCCATGAAAATACTTCCAAAACGCATTCCCCAAAAACCTCTCCGTGAAGTACTATCGCATATCAGTTGATGGGACCACCTTCATATTGCTACTGCTCTGGCATGTGGTATGATTCAATTCTGCGGCAATTGGTTGACATCCTAGTGGGACATCACTGATGTCTACCTGGCCGCCACAGGCGACAACGACGGCAATGTACTGTTGGATGATTTATACCTCTCATGGCCACTTTCAACCACGGGTACAATACCTGATGTTAATCATTCCAACTTCGGGGAGAATCATCTATTGCCATTGGGGCTTGCATTGGTGGAGCCGTCCCTTGGAAAGTCTCTCCACACATTGTTGGATCTGGAGTATGAGAATCAGGGTACACTAGTGACCAACTTCAAGACCGCATCATGGCTGGTTGAAATGGTGCGCATGGATAGTGGGTCGAATTTTGCCGATATGGTTAAAGCTGCTTGCCTTGGTCTGTTCTATGTCTTGAGGAAAGGTTCGAGGAGCGGGTCTTCAACACTATCTATCATTTTTCCGTTGCAGAAAGACCCGGGCAATTTTGAGGACATAGCATGATATGAATGCAACTTGAGCGTATCTTTGAATAATCTTCACAAGGTAGATCTCAAGGGGTTAGATATAAGAGTGAAAGTGGTCTAAGGCCAAGTCTGCGTGGAGGAGAGAGCATGTCCCCTTAAGACCTGTCTGTATACCGCGAAAAACCTCCATTCCATATATATATAAGGAGGTTGTGCAAAAGCATATCAAATCGGAGAATCGCGTGTCACGCGTTTCCCCTCAATGTGGCGCTGAGTACGGCGGACGATAGCGGCACATCGGACAAACCTGAAATGGGCATTTGATTGGTTCAGAATGGTGACTAATTCACCGCCTCCCCACTTCCCCTAATCTGATTAATATATACATATATACTTCGTATATAACTATATTAATGTAAGAACCTTCTTTACTGTCTGTTTGGGTGCCTTTTGGTATTCCTTGTATATATTTCTCAGGTGTCTTTGTATGTCCATAAAGTGTCTTCCTTGGAGATCCTTTCTTGTCTCTTTGTTGGGTGTTCTCCTCAATCTCAATGTTGTACCAGAAGGATGATTGGAAATGGACAACGGCAAACCGTGAAATAATAGTAAAAATCATAGTTATAAAATGACTTTTCAATATATAACATGCAATATTGGAGTATAATGACTGATGGCTAAATCTATAGATGTTGTTGTACTCAATGATTTTCTGCCAGGTGAAAGCGACGGTTCAACCAATCAACTTCCCGGCGTCCGATATGCCGCTATAGTCCGCCGTAGCCAGCTGTCCGCATTGTCTCAGCTTCTCGAAACTGAGTGTTCTTTGTTTCGAAGACCAAAAAACCAATCCAACACCAATTCAACATTTTACCTCGAACTGAACGGCAGATATCTTGTCCCGGAGAATTGAGACCGCGCAACAACGCGTCGCCGCATCCCGAGCCCGAATTTCCCCCCCGGTCTGAGCAACGCGCTTCTCTTTGACTCGAAGCTCTCAGCAGCCTGATTTAGTGTCAGAAACTGTCGATTGACAATTGACAATTGACAATTGAAATTTACTGCTACTGTCCACTATGACGGCTCAGGCAAAACCCGATTCTAGCTATGGGTCTAATCGCATGACGAGGAGGAATGCTCCGCCTGGGCATCTTTTGTCTACTTTCAATAAGACTGAGCCTGAAGATGCAGAAATTGACACTGCAACAATCAAGGAGGAGGCTGTTCAACCTGATGTCGAGACAAAGCCGGAGAGTGATGCAGACGCCGAGCCTTTAAGCTCCAATGAACAGGAAGCAGAAGGCTCCAAACTGGATGTTGCTCAGCGTAGCATTGATAAAAAGGCGGAGGTGGATACGGATGCCGAACCTTTAAGCTCCGACCAAGAGGAAGTCGAAAACCTCATGCCAGACATTTCTCAGCCTAGCGTCGAGGACAACCTAGAGATTGATACAGACACCGAACCTCTCAGCTCCCCACCTCTGAGCTCCCCGCCTCCGAGTTCTCCGCCTCTTAGCTTCAATGAAGAGGGATCGGAGGACTTGAGACCGAATGCTACTCAACCTAACATTAAGAAAGAGTGGGATATCGACACCGATGCTGATCCTCTAAGCTCCGATGAAGAGCAAGCTAGCGATAGCGATGCTTCCCCACGTCGAAAAGAGGTGAACTATACGACTACGACTTTGGAGGAGAAGCTTGCGGAAGGAAATAATAGTCTACACACTCATAGTCGAAACCCTCGCAAAGGCGATTTTGCGCGAAACTTCAGCTCTATGATGGGCTCTGATAGTGACGATCTATTTTTATTCTCCTCACAGAGTCACAAGCGGCAAAAGGCAACAAAATATGCGTCCAAGACGAGCTACTTTAACAGGCCATCTTTCCCCCAACGACCGACTGCGAAAGCAAAACAGCCGTCGCCAGTCGAGGAAGCTCCCAAAGAACCCGAGGAGACCTTTATTATGCCAAAGGACGTCGAAAATTCGAGTTTCAGAGAACCTCGTGGCGGGGAGAACTCAAACTCTAGTTTCTCACACGGCCCATACACAATGGAAGAATACGAAGCAATGTTGCTTGACGATGATTCACCTCTCTCATCCCCGTCTTCTTCCACTTGTGAGCAAATGTTGCAGCTCGATGAATTCGCAGCGAAAGAGAAGCGCCAACCATCACCACCCCGCCAAGCCTTGTGCCCAATGTGCCATAAGGAAGTAGACTGGGCTTCGCTAGAACTGTTCAAATCACAGCCGAAGCAACGTATTCGGGAACAGGTGATGTTCTGTGAATCACACAAACTCCGGAGTGCGATGGACTTGTGGCGTGAGCGAGGGTACCCTAACATCAACTGGGATGGGTTTGAAGAGCGTGTTCAGAGCTATTTCCCGGAACTCGAAAAATTACTTGTCCCTGGTGCTTTCTCTTATTATCGAAACATTCTTAGTACTTCTTTCGCACCAGGGAAAGCAAGAAACTTCCGTGTGACAGCGGGTGATAACGAGAGGCTTGAGACGATGACATGTGGTTATTATGGTACCTTAGGTGCAACCAGAATGTATGTGGTATATAACCCCCTACTTGGGCGGGTCACGCTAACATCTCTGTTCAATTTAGGCTAGAGACAATCATCAGTCGTTTTTCTGTGGTTGTACGTCGCCTGGCGACAACAGATGAGCTTATCAAGACGGCAGGCGTGGCTGGCTACACACAGTCCGTTCTTGTGCCTGAGCTGGCTGTGCTCATGGTCAAGGATGACATGAAAGTCAACGACGAAGATGCCCGTCGGATCATGAAGGAGAGTATGGACATTGGCGACAGAGTCAATCCAGACCTCAATGTTGTCACGATACAGGAAGATGTCTAAGTGTGATTGTGGATCTACTCGGTTGCATTCTATACCATGGGCGATCTCATTTGATCTCATATCTGGCTGTGCCTTGTGTTTTATCTCTATTGCCCCCCATCTCAAGGGTCATGCAGTTATATCACCCTGAGCGATTGTGTATAGATAGCCATTATGATACCACTCACGTTTTGTCTTATATTTACTTGAATACCACTGATATTTACTCTCCATTGAACATCCAATTGGCGCATGGGAATTATCATTAGAGAAAAAAACCGAGTAACTCGTATAGATCGAGAATACAACATTGGCCCAAAGAGGCAAATTGATGACGGGCTGGCCCGTGAGGGGTAGCTTTGTCAGCCGATAAGGTGATCGCTCCGTTCGATGATACCATGCGGAGAAGCATTCCCTTTGGCACGATTGACATTTTCACTATTCCCTCATTCACACATAAGATGAGGGAGAAAGACATGCGATATTCAGAGACCACACCTCTGCTGGAGGTCAATGTCGCTCCTCCGCGGCATAGATATCCGCATCATGCTCTTCGTCGAGCGTGTACTATCTCCTTATCAGTCCTGCTTTCTGTGGCGACCCTTCTATTCCTACTTCCCACCGCCATTCTGCCTCGAGAGGGCGGCTCCATTTGGTCTTACCTCCCTGGTGCACACGTAATCCCGCACGAAGCGTGGCCGGAGAGCTACGGTCTGCCTTACGAGCAGCTTCAGCAGATTCTCCTCAATGTGCCTTCCGCAGATAAGGCCCGAGAGTGGAGCCGATACTATACCGCAGGACCACACTTGGGAGGAAAGAACCTGTCTCAGGCGCTCTGGACTTTAGAAAAATGGAAGGAATTCGGCGTGGAGGATACCGGGCTCGCGGCATATGACATTTACCTCAACTACCCGCTCGAACACCGCCTGGCCCTCTTGAAGAGTTCCGGTGATAAGACTGAAGTGACCTTTGAGGCTACATTGGAGGAGGATGTCCTCGAAGAGGATCCTACTTCCGGCCTGCCAGACCGTGTCCCAGTGTTCCATGGCTATTCTGCTACTGGCAATGTGACCGCCCAGTACGTGTATGTCAATTTTGGCACGTACAGGGACTTTGAGGACCTCGTCAATGCCAACATCACCTTGGAGGGTAAGATTGCTATCGCCAAGTACGGTAGGATCTTCCGTGGTTTGAAGGTGAAGCGAGCACAGGAGCTTGGAATGGTTGGCGTAGTTATCTATAGTGATCCGCAGGAAGATGGTGAAATTACCGAGGAAAATGGCTATGAAGCCTATCCTAATGGACCGGCACGGAATCCCAGTGCTATCCAGAGAGGTAGCACTCAATTCCTCAGTAAGGCTTTTCTTTCGCAGTAATGAATGGCATTGCAAAGCTAACTTGAACAAGGCATCCTTCCTGGTGACCCCACAACCCCGGGATACGCATCTAAGCCTGGAGTCGAACGCCAAGATCCGCACAACTCTATCCCTTCAATCCCGTCTCTCCCAATTTCGTACAAGGAGGTTCTGCCATTCTTGAAGGCGCTTAATGGGCACGGCCCCAAAGCGTCAGACTTCAATGAGTTCTGGCAGGGAGGTGGCCTCGGCTATAAGGGTGTGGAGTACAACATCGGACCATCTCCCGAGGATGTGTTGATTAACCTCCACAACCTCCAGGAATATGTGACAACGCCACTGTGGAATGTAATCGGTACCATCAAGGGCCACATTCCCGATGAGGTCGTTATTCTCGGTAATCACCGTGACGCATGGATTGCGGGTGGCGCCGGAGATCCCAACAGTGGATCCGCTGCGTTGAACGAAGTCGTCCGCAGCTTCGGAGAAGCTCTCAAGGCAGGATGGAAACCTTTGCGCACTATCGTCTTTGCTAGCTGGGACGGCGAAGAGTACGGCCTTCTTGGTTCAACCGAGTGGGTGGAAGAATTCCTCCCATGGCTCTCCAAGGCCAACATCGCCTATCTGAATGTCGATGTGGCTGCCGCGGGCACCCATTTCGAACCTCGGGCTAGTCCCTTGCTCAACAAGGTCATCAACGATGTCACCGCTCTGGTGCAGTCCCCCAACCAGACTGTGCGAGGCCAGACAATCCGCGATGTCTGGGATGGCAGGATCTCGACGATGGGCAGCGGCAGTGACTTCACTGCCTTCCAAGATTTCGCCGGTGTCGCCAGTCTCGACTTTGGCTTTGGTCGCGGTAAGAATGACCCAGTCTACCACTACCACTCAAACTACGACAGCTTCGCGTGGATGGAGAAGTACGGGGATAAAGACTTCCTCTACCACCAAGCTTGCACAAAGCTCTGGGCTCTGGCAGCCGCACAATTAGTGGAGTCTCCCATTCTTTCGCTGAACGCTACCGACTATGCTCTTGGCCTTGGATCCTACCTGGACCAGATCAAGCCTGCGGCGGACAATCTCCCGGAGAAGGCCCACTTTAGCTTTGCTCCTCTGAATAGAGCCATCGTTGAATTCCAGGAATCCGCAAATGCTTTCGATGCCTATGCTGCCGACCTGAAGTCCCGCCTTGGCGATGATGTGCCTTGGTACCACTGGTGGAAGAAAGTCAGACTGTGGTTCCAGATTCGCGTTACTAATGCGAAGTACAAGGGAATTGAACGGGCTTTCTTGTACCAGCCTGGTCTAGATGGCCGTGAATGGTTCAAGCACGTCGTCTTTGCCCCTGGCATTTGGACTGGTTACTCCGGAGCCACCTACCCTGGCCTAGTAGAGAGTCTTGAAGCTGGAGACGTTGAAAATGCCAAGGTATGTCTCTATTTACAACCCATTTTTGCTTTAGGTACAATTGCTAACTTGTGGGTATCTAGAAATGGAGCTCCATCATCCAGGAACGAATTGGTGCTGCGACAAAGCTGCTACAGTAAATGGCTGGTAAGTAAACTATCTTACTTCGGTATGATAGAGCGTTGTACACACAGCCCAACTGGCCTCGAAGATACACAGACATCAATATGAACGAAGTACATGGGTACGATGTTGAAATCGGGGCCATGTAAACAGTTCCCAACGCGGAATTTATAGTTCCTATAGCATTAAATTATGGCGTGCACATTTACCCCATACTTCGTCATCTGACTAATCAATTGCATGACCGAGCTTCATCTGCGTAACTTGTAACTCTCCCAATCTCCCCCTCTTACTCTTGACTCTAGTCCTGAAATCCCCAGAAAAGAACAGTCAACTCGTTTTAAACCTACAAGATGGTATGTCCATAGATCTACATCCCCGCACCGCCCTTCCAATCCAATCCGATCCAATCCATTCCACCGACCCCAATCGGACCCTCTAACCCCAAATCCAACCAACCACCACTAACATACTACCACCACAATCTCCCTTGTACATCCGCACCAGAGAGCCCAAAACTAACAAAATCCCAGGCCCCACCAACAACCTCCGCCCTAGCCCTCTCCCTCCTAACAAGTCTGGGCGGCATAATCGGCTACACACGGACCGGATCCCTCCCCTCAATCATTGCCGGCGTCTCCGTCGGCCTCATCTACCTCCTCTCATTCCTGCGTCTGCGCGCCGGCCAATCCTACGGCGAGGAACTTGGTCTCCTGGCCTCGGCCGTGCTGGGCGGAAGCTCTATCCCGCGTGTGATCAAGACGGGTGGGAAGCCTGTTCCGTTGGTTTTGTCGGTGCTTGCTACTTACGGGCTTTTTGTTTTTGGGGTTGCGTTTAGGGAGAAGAGGGCTTGAGGATTGATTGGATTTGGAAATGCTTGGGGGCGGGGGGTGGGGATAATGGAATGGAGCTGTTGTTTCGGGTTTAGTGATACTTGTATAGGTCAATTGAGTCTTTCATCGGTCATTTTGCTTATTGAACCGGTTTAGTTGTCGCGTGTTGATGGTGTATTGGTGCTACTTTAGATACGAGGCACGGACAAGATTACTTCAATCGAACATGCATTGGTAGATAAACGAAAAAAGGACACGAGATTCCCGGCCGAAACGCCCCGAGATGGATCCTACCTCCAGAGAAACGCTAAAAGTTTACATCGACCGTAGATGGCATAATTTTGCCCTCTCAGGCACTTCACATCAAACAGATTCCTCCAGGCCAGGGTTAAACCTCCAGTGGGGGGGGTCAGGAGGGAGGATCAAAGGGCAAGGCACGTACTGTACGTAGGCTCGTCGTTGTGGCTTTCACGAGCCAACTTGGGCCTCCGTTCCCTGAATGAGCGAGACTCAAGGGAGCCTCTCAATTCTTTCTTTTGGTTTTTGATGGTATTTTTTTTTGGGAGTTTTTCGATTTTCTCCTTTCAATGTCTTTCAAAACATCTTTTTACTCAAACAGCATCGACGTTTCCTGGGGTTGTCGGGAGAGAAATGATGGGATGGGGGAGGATTCGCCAGACCAGGATTTGGGATCAGGGCCACTGATGACAACCAAAGATCCAGCCGGGAGAATGCTCGTATGTAACTAGAAGTTTTGATGTGTCGACTTAGCTGGGTTCTGTAACTCCATCACTTGCAAATGCAGAAGGAACAAACAAGGCAGAACTTAATGTGCCGTATCGATCACCGTGTCGGACTCTTGAATGGCGCCCACGATTGCGCTGCCGGGGAGCTCGCTGAGGGCGGTTTGCGTGCTTTTGTCTGGGACGTATGCATATCGAGGTAGCTGCGCCATCTTCTCCTCCGGACTAAGCGTGTCATCATTGTAAACCAGGCGGACCGCGGGCTTGGTCTTTTCTTTCTTGGGTTTGCTGGTACCCTCTGTCTTGGAGGCGACGTCATTGGCTGCGCCTGAAGTCTGATTGTCAACAGGTGTGGAGATATTCTCCGTTGGCTGGGCGCTGGATCCATTAGAGTAACCCGAAGCTGCGGGGGTGGGGGGCGGGACGTGACCCATGTGCATCTGTTGCATTTCGTGCGCGTTGACTGAAGGCACAGCAAATGCAGGACGCTGAGGAAGGTTTGAGGCAGCCGGTAATCCCGTAAATCTGTTATCGGATGGTGGAGGTTGTTGCTGGGGGAAAGGAGGAGCCCCATAGGAGACTGGTGGTTGCGCAGGAAGTCCGGCGGGGAATGGCGAGGGGTATCCGGATGGGGTGTAAGGAGAGGCACCAGGAACCTGCTGTCCACCAACTGGGGAGTAGCTTGAATAGATAGGACTGCCAGTCTGCGAGAAATGAGGTGTCACAGAGGCGGGGGGCCCACTATAGGGCTGAGGGTAAGAATATTGCGGAGTGGCTGCAATCTGAGGCGATGGTGCCTAGTAATAACTATTAGGTCTCGAATCACTTCACATTGAATAGCAAGACATGACTCACGTATCCACCGGGTGTTGACATTGACGGACCAGCACTAGAGGGTGTCACATCGCCGCTGCTACCTCCAGCAAGCGCCTCTGCACGCCTGGCCTTGTGTTCAGCCAGTCGCTTCTTGAGATCTGAGACAGGTTCAAGCTTGGGCCTCTTTGTCGGTCGGCTGCCGGAAGAGGCACCAGTAGGAGGGTTGCCTGTCGCATGCTGGCGATCCAGCTCAGCCTGCTGAAATTGTGTAGCGACACGTTGCTGGTGGGCCTTGAGGACATCCGCGGGGATACCCTCCATGCCGAAGATTTCAATATCAACACCCATGCGGTTCGGCAGCGCATTGTGGACCTGTGTCAATTGCTCCTTATGGACCTGGCTCAAGTGCACGGATAGACCTAGTGGCATAAGCTATTAGTACATGCGCTCACATTATCTAGATAAAATTCAATTACCTCCGGCGGTATTCAGTCTGCGACTGCAATTATCACATTTGAAATGCTTAGCTTTCTGATGCGAGATGAGGATCTTCAAATCATCAAAGTCACGTTCACAGTAATAGCACCATGGGCGATCAAGAAGCTCCTCAAGAGAGGGACGCGTGCGTCTTCTTCTGGACATTTTAGCGTCGATAGAGACAAAGAGTGACTTGAAACCCGTAAAGGTGTGTGGAGTTGCAAAGGACGGGAGGTTTTGCTCAGGAGTGTAGATCCAGAAGCTCGCCATGATGGGATAGCCAAGCCGTTATCACGTGCTTGCACGTGATTGGCGTCAGATTAAGGATGCAGAAGTATGAACTTTGGAACAGTTTGAAGATTTTTTTTATCTCTATACTTGTATTAGGAAAGCGATTTCAGAGGTTCTGTCTACTGCAACAGAATTTCTTGACTTTTATTTGTTACCCTAATTTACCCTAAGCTACCTTTTGTTAGAAAATGATATCCCATATACTGTCCATTGTCCAAAGTTATATACGAAAAAGAGCCCTTGTCCACTTTTTGCACTGTCTATCTAGACACCCGGAGAAGATGGGTAGATTGTGATTTATATACCATCCATCTCGAACAAAATCCCAAGTCTAAAATCCAAAATTCAAACGACATAATACAATCTACAACTAGGAAACTAGTATGTACAAGCTAAGGGTTACAGATGGAGAACAAGTACTTTTTTTACAACATAAATTTGAGCCCTAGAATACATATACTGGTGCCCAGGCAGTGTCCGGACACTGCCTGGGCACCAGTATCTTCATAATGTATCAAATCATTGCATTCCCAGCCCACACCCCAGGGAGGTCCGAGGCCACAGAGAACCACCTCCACCCCGGTTCATCAACCGCGGGCCCAGCCCAGTCACAAAGAGGGCCATGCACCAAGCAGTGAAGATGTACCGGGGTGAAGATGATTCCCCGCGACCACATTCCAAACCCTGGGGTGGGCCAAGAAGCAATGATTAGTTAGTGTCGAGGCAATCCTCAGTTCCCTCTCTCTCACTCGTAAGAGAAAAAAAAGTGAAATGAACACGAGCATGAAGTAAGATAATAGCTAAAGTGAGAGAGAGGAGAACTGAGGATTGCCTCGACGAAGCCGGCCTACCCTCAACGGCGTGGGTCCCGCGGGTTATGACCCGGGAGGGGACCCATCCCGTGGTACTGAACGTACGGGAATGGGGCGTACTGGGGCGGCATGGGTTGCCCCAGTTGCCCCATAGGCGCAACAGGCGCAGCAGCTGCAAAAGGGTTCACTGGGCCAGGGCCGTAGTGAGGCACCACCCCCATAGGAGGGAGGGTGGGAGGCATGGGTGGCGGCTGCTGCTGCGCCTGTACGCTTGCCATTGAGGGCAGGCCGGTGGGCCCCTTGGGGGCGAGGTTGCCAGCAAGTGGTGCCAGCGAGGGTGACCGCTTGCGGCGGCCGGGAGCAGTGGACTTGGGAGCCTCGTCGGCGGCGCCGTCGACGGTCCGGTCCTGCTCGATTTGAGCCTTGGATCGCTTGGGGTTGCGAATACGTCCTTCCCGGTTGAACCGGTCCCAGTGATCGAGCATTGCCTTGGTCCTCTTGGGGTTCTTCGAATTGGCGATCTTCTGGCGCCTGGCCTCCTCAATCGCCTCAGCAGAGAGGGCCTCTTTCTTGGCCGAAGTTGCGGCCGATTCGACGGGGCTTGCGGTGGCAACTGCTTCGACAGCCGGGAAGGAGGTTTCTGCTGGTGGGAGTGATGAGGAGGCCAGGCTGCTTGCGCCACGTCGACCCCGGCCCCGAGATGCGGGTTGAGTTGGGGCAGGGGTGACTTCAAAGGTAGCCCGAGAGGAGGTAAGGCGACCAAGCCCACGGCCACGCCCGCGGCCACGGCCACGGCCAGGGGCAGGGCCAGAGCCTCTGCGAGAGGTTGTGTCGGAGTGAGTCGGTTCGGCAACGACAGTCTTGCCGCCGCGGCCTCGGGTACGTCGCTTTGCGGGGTGGTTGTCTTCATCGGTTTCATCACCATCCGCACTCTCATTTTGAGTCTCTTCAGTATCGGTAGTTTTGGTTGGCACTTCAACCTCTGCAGCCTTCCGTTTCCGAGTGACTTTTGGCACAAGTGGCTCACGTCGAGGTTCATAAATCTGAGGGTGATATTCAAGGCCATGTTTCTTCATGGTTGCCCACCCATCGGGGTTAAGATCACCACTCTCCTTGTTTTTAGCAATCATCTTTCTGGCCTGCGCGGGAGTTGGGACAAAGCCTCCCTGCACAAATGGATCCTGCTGTGTGCGGATAGGCACAAGTGGTGTGTTGCATGGGAAATAATTGTGTTTGTAGCCATAGAGCATTGCCTCTTTCTTTTCCTCAAAGTCAAGCTTGTCCTCATTGACGTGAGCCAGAGGGGCTCCGCCCTTTTTCTTGTGACCTTGCATTTGATGTCGCTTTGTTTGATACGAGGGTTCATCTCGCTTGTGTCGGTGCGCCTTGAGGTAAAGGTCGTCGAGGGCTAGGTATTCATCTTGAAATGCCTTCAAAGCAAAGGCGGCAGTCCGTGTGAGTGCGTAAAGTTCTTCAGGGGTGTATTTTTCGGGATTGCGGAGCATAGTGACAAGGTCGTCGAGTTCCTGAGTCTGTACTTCAAGGAATTGGCCTTTCTCAACTTTGGCCTTCTTGTATGGAAGAGGGTGATGAGCTGGCTCAGCAGCATCACGTTTTTTGGTCTTAGAAGGGTCATGGAAAGCATGGTCCCAAGTAGATTCACACTTAGCAGCTTCCTGGTCGTAGTTGGGGGAGAATTTGTTGGCATCATGGACTTTCCAGAAGCGTTCAAGGCGGTTTTTCACATCTGGTCGTCGCCACTGGGCTTCGCGGAGGCGATACTCCTCGGGATATCCAGTACGTGGGTTGGAAAGCCAGTCCAACAGGTCGCGTTTCGTTTCGGGCATGTCACTGACATTGACTGGGATTGCAGTTGGTTGCGTGTCATTGTTGTCCTCAGTGGTCATCTCCACTACGATCTCTTCGTCTTCTTCGTCCTGAGCCTCACCATCCTCGGGCTTGGCAGCTTGAGCTATGGGCTCGCCTTGTTCAATGGCGTCCTCATCTTGGAGATCGCCATTCTCGTCGTAAGTGTCATCAGCGCCATCTTCGGCGAGATCTTCGGCACCATCATACCCAGAAAAGCTGATGGATTTAGGGTGAGCTTCATTGATATGATCATTTAAAACATCTTCTTCAGAGATGTCTGTGTCATTTGGGAGCATCAAAAGCTTCCCACACCAGTCACACTTGAGCCGTCGAGGGATGGGCTCCGGGGACTGAGAAATTTGGGTTGAAGTAGATTGGGGACGGAAGGGTTCAGAAAATTGACGACGCTGCGGGGAGTCCTGGCTGTCACCAATATCCGAAGAAGGATTGTCCCCATCCAAATCGGCCCTTGGGATAGGGGCCATTTTGGCGGAAATGAACAGAGCAAACAAAAAAGGAACAAGAGGGGTATGAGTGTTTCAAAAAACAGGAGAAAATAGGAAGAAAAGAAAGCACAGATCTCAAATGGAGAATGAAGAATGTCAAGAAAGAACCTGTATAGATGGTCAGCGTTGGTTCGCTTGCGGGTGCCAAGACACCAGTAAATCGCAGCGCAATTCCGCTGTTCCAAGGGCTCAAGGTCCAAGGCATGGACACGAACACAAGAATCGCAAGACATTGTAAACACAGTAAACGCGACATGTAATATAAGAAAAGCATGAGACATAAGACACGGTCGGGCAAAAAAGCATTCAAGATCTAACCGGGAAGTACACTGCGAACCGGGGCGATATAAGAAAAAAGTGAAAAAAAAGACGTGACACTTACCATGAAATGTTTAGAATCGAGTTGAATCTTTGTGGATGGGAGACACAAGTCACAGCCAATGACTGCTGGCTGTCAGTGAGTGCTGCAAAGAAGGATGCAGGATGGGCATGAGTGGCTGCCAGGGATGTGTACTTACTATCTGACTGGGGAAGGTTAGGTAGGTGACAGTCCACTTGGGACACAATGCGAAGTAGGATGAGAATATGAAGAGGGGATGAGATTTAGGAGACAGGTGAAATAGAGAAGATGTAAAAAGCAAGAGTACGTCGCAAAGTTGTGTTTGGCGCGCAGATCTTGCGTCGCCGGGTAGTATGAAGAAAAAAAAATGATCCTCGCCGACGCGACACCGCGCAAAGAAGAGGACACAAAAACAAAGAGAGTAGATGGAGTAAGATTACAGAACAGAGTGAAAACAGGAGAAGAGCATAAATCGAAAGGTGAAATGGGCTAAGGATGATGGAGGTAGAGAAGAGACTGAGGTTGAGCGAGAGATAGTTTTGTAGTTTCATAGGCAGTGGAAACCCCGTCCTGGCCCGACCAATCAGAGGTCTCATATCTACTAGCCACATTGGACGACATGTTAGGAAAGGGGGTTTTTGATTTGGATTCATCACCTATTCATCACTTATTCATCGATGATCTTATTGTTTCTCTATATTGTATTGATCTTTAATTCTCAATTGTCTTTATTCCCGGATTGTCACCTATTCTTCAAGAGAGTTTCGTGCCCATTTGCAACACACGTCACATGATACATGATACATACTTTAAGAACAATAGCGCATCTCCTCAATAGCTAGCTATTGAGGCAGGTCGTTAGAAATTAGAGTAAAGCATTGAGGAGACCCGGTGGAACCCGAGTTCTAAGCGCTTACTTCCAAGAAAGCTTCCATGGACAGTCATGAACTCAACTATATCTATGCTCATCACGGGCAAGTGACAGGAAACCGAGCACCAGATATTTGGATTGGATTTACATTACATCCAAATGATCTGTGTATGTCTGTGGATGACTGCCCTTGGTCCTCTGGTGCATGGTCTCCATGCTTTGGTCACGATACCTTGCGTCACGAGGAACGAAGTGGCGTCTCATCATCTCATCTCGGTTAGGATATATAGACTAGAACATTGTTACTTCTTACTACATCATGTCTGCTTATAGTATAGAGAGTAAGCAGGATAAGTTCTGCATATACTTTCCCCGACAATGCTCTCCTATCCATACAAGAATAGCCGCTTATGTCTCCTTCGCCTGAACGACATATTACAACCCTCCGGACCTCCGGACCTTGTCGGATAGGAATCCCATCCTGGATGTATTCATCTTCACAATGTTTATTTATATCATAAGTTTCAAGGTTGGCTAGTTGGATATGGTGAGTTGTCGCATTCTTCGTGGGGCCATCTTATACTTCCCGAGGTCCCCGCGTATGGGTTTCTCTCAATTTGTTGGAAATTTTCTTTTTAAAATGAAACCTAGTGATCAACTACTGCATAATGTTTGACTAAGGACACTGAAGCTTGACTAGCAATAAAATACGGAACTAAAAATGAAAGATATAAAAGGGAAGAGGGTAGCTCTCATTAAAGCGGCAACCAAGAAACCCCGGTAGGAAAAGAATGGTAGGAAAAGAATGCCAAGGTCGTTAAATTATTTAACTTCTAGTGTAGGCCTCAAACAGAGCTGTATCTGGTAATATTAGTTTAATAACTTAATTTTTAATGACCAGTTTATTGCTATTTTTTAATATTTTTAAAAGTATATGTTGAGAGCTAACGTGCGATCCCAAATTTCATTTAACAAGCATAATGCCAGGTACATGCAAGGTGGCACAAAGCGCCTAGAAACCTGCGACATACTGCAGGGACTACATACATTCTACACAAGAATCGAAGCATTGTCGTACAAAAATAGTGTTTATTGATAAATGAAGTCGTGAATTTGACTGGACATTATCCAATAGAATGAATTCCGTAAGTGTCAATTGTGTTTCAACATGTATGATGCTAAGCGCCTACGCACATCCATAACTAAGATCTATATATAGAGAGAAATTCAGTTCATTTGAAACTTCCGGCTTTAGTATACCATTTATTCTTTCAGCTCAAAGAAAAATATTCACTTTAGAAGCACACCTAGAAGAAAGGCCCTTTGGTCAAGACTATCAATTTGTCATGTTGCATGCGACACAATTTAATTTTTCCACGCTATGCAATCTAAGATTGAAGACGTAGCTAAGCGCCGTCTCTAGGGGCTGAGTCTCATGTTTCTTCAAAAGTTTAGACCAAACCAATACGCCATTGGCATAGTAGCTAGGACTTGCTATTGAGTCGCCCTATAGAAAAGCTCCCTATCTGGAACAGACTTGTCATGCCACCACCTCAATTTAACAATATCATTTCCACCATTGGCTGTCGCAGATTCCAGTCTGTAATACTCATATGGGCAAATGTATTACCCGCGCTTGACTGTCTTATTATAAGAAAAGATTCCACCCAAAAGTGTAATAATAGTAGTGCTGGAGCAGGTATCGCTCATCCTCGCGACCGAGAAACTCAAGATATAGCCCCTCGTGCAGGACCTTAAACGTCAATGAACCAGTTCTTGATCCGATTGAAGTATCTGCCCTTATAGGTTTCCAGCGCACGTGGCTTTGTTCCAAGGGTGCGCGCTCACTCTAAAGCTACTCTTCGACTCTATCCATCCTCTTGATGCCAGTTTCCACATAGCGTGAAACAAGCGAGAGATAATCCTGAGCTGGTTCGCGTCAATAATGAGCTGGCATGTCCAGTTGGCAACGTCACAGAGCCCCAGTGAGTTCTGCAATACTAGAACAGCAGTTTGAGACTCTGGGATGAGATAAAGGGTCCATACATAAGTCACTCGCGCCTGTATTCTTTCCTTGAAAGACAATTAAGCGTTGCCGATCCGGTGTAGAAATTCAACCTGCTATATCGCTTTGGGCAGAGAGAAGCAGGGTCTGAATTTACTACACCGTAGTAAAAATGCAACGGCTATTTTGTGGATAACATAAATAGTTGACCAGGCTTGTGCTAGTAGTCCTTTGATTGAGAAAGATAGAGAGAGATGCTAGAAACACTTACAGACAAAGAACCAACAAAATGCCAAGCTCTCCTTATACCGGGTTATGGGGAATATGGACTTTGACCCTATAAAAATCAAGAAAGAGGTCTAGCTTCATTTATGGCGCTAATCTTTATAAGAAACTTGCCAATGTCCTAGGTAATCATCTCTATAGCAGTATATATTTAAATTGCTAGTGCACACTTCCCCAATTGCACGCCATTTCATCCAAGTTTTCTCTTCCTCTTAAAGCACCTATCTACTTCTGCTTCCCGGTAGGGATATTGAAGAAGACACCCGGGACACCAGGGGCAGGAACCCGATCCACACGATAGAAGCCCTTGCGATCGAACTGCAAGATATCGCCAACATTGACCTCGGAGACATTGCAGTCGGCCAGCCCACCCACACGGAACTCTGTGTTGAAATTGAGAACATCCTCGAGGATATCCTCCTCACTCAGTGAATCCTTCTTGAGCAGGTAGTCAAAGTCGACTAGTTCGACGGGGACCAGAGTCTGGCCTTCAGTGGACAGCCAGGTCACCTTCTTCTCGGTTTTCTTCACGTCACCAGCCATATGCAGCTCTAGTTCCAGATGCGTCACTTTGCCGGTAGAGCTATCAGTGGAGATTTGGCGCACAATTGCATTACCCCAGTTCATCAGCGTGATCTCCTCATCCTGGTTGAAAGATTTGGCATCAACCTGCTCTAGAACAATAGAAGAGGAGAAAGCAACCACTTTATCGCCAAGAGCGGTATTTTTGACGTGCTTCTGGCGCTTTTCTGTGTATGGGGTAGCGGGACCACCAGTGACAGTCGCCTTGACAATATCCTCGTTCTCAATGGCTGTATGGCGAGGGGCAACTGGGTCGATGTACTTCTTGTTAGTGGCCCAAATCAAGCCCCAGTCAAATAGGGTCACATTTTTAGATGGACCCTGCTTAAGAATAAATTCACGAAGCGCGGGAATAGTCATTCCACGACGACGAATACCACGAATAGTAGGAAAACGAGGGTCTATATTGGGCATTAGTATCAGCATGTAAAGCCGGAGAAAATGGAACACTTACCATCCCAACCCCATACAACGCCGCTTTCAACAAGTTTGGTGAGTTTACGCTTAGACAACAGGGTACGGATGAAGTTCATGCGAGCGAAGTCCCAGACCTGTACAGTTCGGAGGTTTAGAGTATCGAGCATCCACTGGTACTGCGGGTTGCGGTCTCTGTATTCGATGGTTCTTAGGGCATGAGTAACGCCCTCCATCGAGTCGACTATAGGACAAGCAAAGTCGTACGTAGGATAGATAACCCAGGCATCACCTGTACGGTGATGAGTAGCAGGATTGCATCGATAAATCACAGGGTCGCGAAGGGCCTTGTTCTTATCATTGAAGGAGATCTTGGCACGGATACACCACCGTTGGCCCTCGGGAGTGCCCTTCCTCATCTCCTCTAGGTGAGCCAAGGACTCCTCCGGAGAGAGGTCACGACGCTGACTAGGGACGCCATTTCGTCGCTGGTCCTTCATAGTCTCCTTGTCAGTGTCATCGGCATAAGCCTTTCCAGATTTAATAATCTGGAGGCAATAATTGTAGAGTTGAACGAAGTAGTCACTAGTGTAGCTGACTTTGTCGGGTTGAATGCCTGTGTATAATTGTTAGTACTTCTAATTTTGAAACACAAACGGGACGGACCCATCAATGCAAGATCCTCCACAATGGCATCCTCAAACTCCTGCTTCTCGTTCGAGGGGTTGGTGTCGTCGAATCTAAAGAAGAGTAAGCCTCTGTCGTTACCAGTTTATACCGGATAGACAAACCGAAGTATAAGAGTGCCGTTATACTTCTCGTCTATTGAAAAGTGGTTGTTAGTTATCTTTTCTGTAAGTAGGACTTAAAACGCACGGGCAAAGTAATCGTTCTAGACAAATTTTAATGTTAGGTTGGGAGTCACAAAAAAAGATGTGGAAAACAAACCAAAAGAGCGGCTTTGGCATGTCCGATATGAAGGTATCCACTATAGACCAAGTTAGTAAAGAAATATACGCCAACACTAAGAGAACGTACGAAGGCTCTGGCGGGAATCTAGTGACGACGCCTTCCTCGGTGTTCTTGAGTATCTCAGATGATTAGCCATGAGTATTACGAATCGGTCTCATTCAAATGCATACCTTGAGGGCAATATCGTAGCTGGCACCCGCTTTGGATTTAGCAAGCTTCTTCTCACGAGAAGCAGCATTCAAAGATTCCAAAGCTGACGTGGCCCAAGGGCACAACTCCTCTAGGAACTTGGACCAGCGGGTCAAATTGACGAGAGTACCCTTCTTGAGAGAGGCGACCGCGACACGGTTTCCGCGAAGGGCACCCCACAGTGCAATGTCCGCTGTCGAAATAGAATAACCTGATAAGAAGGACCGGAGGAGCAGGTGGGTATCGAGACGCTTGATAGAGATATTAGACCAGCCTAATGATGCTTATAGATTATTCTAACCTGGAGGATTGGGTCGAGGGCCTTGAAGTCAAATGTGTCAAAGGAATCCAATCGAGATATCCACTCATTCTCCTAGATGCAACATTTACATTAGATCTTGCTGATTTGCAAAGCCTGGTACGAGGATGTGCTAGCTCACCACCTTAGCATCCTTGCCGACAAGGAAAGGGAACTGTGTACATAGCTCCTGGATGATAGGACCAGTGCCAGTAACAGTCCTGTCGCCTGCCTGCAATTGGATGATTGATTTGTTACCCTCAGTGAGCAGGTCAGTGTCCTCCAAGCTGATATTGATAATTGGAGCTCTAAGGGAAGGTTAGCTTGTATATAGGCTCGGGATCCCAGGACCTTCTCCCAGGGAGCAACTAACGGGCGGGCTTCATTAATGAAGGACGTAATTAAGACTACGGGCAGCAGCGCTGCGTGGTTGGCACGAGTGGCCAAGAAAAGGTCGAACTGGGTCATGTCGGTTGGTTTTACATATAAAACCAAAAAAAGAGGTGGGTGATGAACGAGTTTAAGGGGGATTCTGCCTAGGTGAGTCAACTACGCATACGCGCCAACGGGTCCCATCAGAATCAGCCTCAACAGCCACGGCCCAAGCACAGTTTATTTTCTGAGTCAATTTAAATTTAATTGTTTCTAGTTTTGGAGGCTGTGCCAGCTATAAATTATACGAGCTCTCTTGTTTACTTACTCTTTGTATTTAAATGGCACTATTGGAGGTATTACCTCCCAAAAAAGTACATTTGGATTCTGTATATGATTGTTATCCTTTTATACAATACCCCCTGCTCCAACTTTGGTAGAAAATGTCATTTTAGCAAGCCCAAGAAGCCTAAGCTAGATAGGCTCATCGGGCGGCCACTTTGGAAGTATCACAGAACATCTACCCAAAGGCGTATAGTGAACTCTCACATCACCCAGGTCAACTTTCCATGCCTTTGCAACCCGACTATCTGGCCAATACTTGACATGAGATTGCCATAGCAACGTACTTGAATTGGCGTTGTTCTGAAGATAAAGATAAAACTGGCAATAGCAGTCCATATGAAACTCCATACGTTTCAAACTGGGCATACGTTGGGTTGCATAGCCCATCGATATGAGAAGCCGGTGGAATTGTTCTTCGTCTATCCCCGATCTCCCACCCCATCTCCGTTCGGGATCGTGCATTCGGTCATTCCACTTGCCATTCTCGATTTTGGCTCGATGCTCCGCGGTGTGGTTGGAAGTCCATTTCCCTATTCAATTGCCTTGCTTTTAGTGGCCATAGATAGACCAACAGAACAGAGATATTCCTTACCAGAAGGAAGCCAAGGAGGCACATCCTCAATTTCCAATATTTCCAAATAGGGCCAGTGCAAGGAGCCTATAACAGGCTGGCCTTTTCCATCCAAAGGACACAGAAAGTCAAATGGAAGAGTGGTTCTGTTTAACTTCAATTCCCGGAGGTGAATGCTGAGATTTCGCAAATTGATAGCCATGCTATCAATCCCCGAAGGGATGACATTTAGTGCAGGCATACTATGTTTCCACGGGCCATCCTCCGTGCCTTTATAACGAAATACTCTTACGCTGCTAGGAAGAATGCCGAGCAAGGCAGACAATGCTAGATTATTGTTAGTAAAGCATGGCTAGGCGAAAAGGCATGAAACCAATGACATAAGCTTACATGCTCGACGTCCTTGTATATACTGTAAGTGATCCGGACGGACCCATTCATTGAGATCCAGCTCTAATTCAGTAATAGTTGGACAGTGTTCGACAATGGTCTGTACTGCCCCAGTCCAGATTTGATGAAGCTGGTTTTTGTCGTGAGTTCTGTTTAGGAAAGAGAGCGTATCGATACACGGGACGTGCACCAGATATAGCTCAGGCATATTGTTGACAAAACGTGCTCGATATGGGGGAACCGAAATATTGCGCGTTCCTGTGTAGCGATGGAAAGAACGATACGCACCGGCGGTAGGACAATGCTCAGCATCTGGTTCCATTTTAGGCCACCTATTGTGTCGAGATTCTCGAAGCCCTAGGTGCAATTTGAGACGGCAACGCTGGTTCCATGAATGAAGCGTTTGGAAAAGGTCAAATATAGCTGTCTGAAAAGCGAAATCGTTGGCCTGCCTTAATTGGTTGTCTGTGCTATATTGCGAGTTTTTACTTGTTTTCCAGTCAAATAGTTTGCAGGGGACGATGATGTCGTAGTCCAACCTTCGGATCCATTCTCGCCGTATGGCACGACTACCAGATGTGAGTTTTTGAAACTGTGTTAGGGAAATTCCACGTCGCCCCTTTTCTTTATGGTAACTGTCACTATAGACAACGAGATCAGCATATATCAAAGGCTCAAAAGCCGCCTGCCAACAGTGACACACATAAGTGCATGGAATCAAAGTATCTCCATCCCTTTGCAGAAGTGTTGCGATTTTGTATAGCAGTTCCAAGGGTAGTGATGCCGCCATTACGCTGAGGCGTCCAGATTATAATACTGGAAGTCGATTGAACCACGGCGACCTGTAGAGAAAAATAGGAACCACATGGAGAAGAGCAAGAAGGTCAAAAAAGAAAATTAAAGAGAAGGAGAAGGAAGTTCTTAAAGAAAAGATAGTCCAGTTTATAATGGAAGGCTTGGCGCCACGTTACTTGGATGTATCACATTCGGCTGTAAATGTGATAGATCATGACGAGTATTAGGCTAGAGGACTTCAATATTGATACATACTCTTATATTTTAAACAAAAATGTGAAATAGCCCCTTTAAAACCAGTCTATTTTCACGGGAGGCTAGTAAACACCAGCTCAGTGCAGGTGGTTCTTCTCACCAACATCCAAAGCCACCAAAAAGCGACTAACACAATTATAAGCCGCAATCGTAGCGGTAATCTCAACAACCTCTCGTTCATTAAAGTACCCCTTCAACTCCGCAAAAACCTCATCAGGCACCGTAACCGTCTTGGTCATAGCATCGGTATACTTCAGCACAGCCCTCTGGTCAGCACTCAAGACCGACAACGCTGCCTCACTCGAGAAGTCTGCCTGAGCATTCCTAATAAACTTCAATGCCTCTGAACCCAATCCACCTTCCTCAAGCAGATATGCATGTTGTTCCCACTCGAACAGGGCGCCATTGACCACTGCGACACGACAGATGGCTAGTTCACGGATGACAGTTGTAAGCGTGGTTCGGGTGCGAATTGCGCCAATAAATGAGTTCCAGCCTTCAGTGACCGGGTAGGAGTGCAAGAGAGCTAGGTCGAGGGGGAGGAGCGGGTTTGGGGCTCGGCGGGCTTGGACGCTGGCTAGGATTCTGGCTTCGTCTGGTGTGCTAGTTGCTGGAGGGTCTGCAACGTATGGGAGACGCATGACGAGTGGTATGCAAAGGTTGGAGGTGAGCTTGATTAGGAGGTTGGTTATTCAATGGTTGGGTTTGAGTGAAACTTGGGTTCTGCGGGTTGATGTTAGTTGAGATGTCACTAAATATGCTGTGCTTTGGAACAGACAGCTGCTTTGAATGAGAGGCAAGTATTTGGTACCTAATTCAAATTGCGAAATATTAATTTAGCAAAACCGGAACTGGGCTCTACATGGGAATAAGCAACTTTTTATCGGCAACCCCGCGTGGGTCCGTATGGGGCGGATGAGTCAAATCTGCAAGAGTCAGGTTTGCGCTTCCGAGCTCTATAGGGGTTGGTTTGATTTTGCTTGAAAATTCCAGATATAGACCTGAGAAGAGAAAGTGTGAAGATGTGAAGATAGTTGACATTGTGTACAAGGGTACTACTCTGCACTGTGCGGGGTGACACCTTAAATTCAAGGCCCAGGTCCCAACATCCAAAAGTTTCCCCAGTTGAATGAAATGTTGGAATTAAAGAATTAAATCATTCTCTTCATTGGTTTAACTAAATTTGCCTTTCATCAAGTATCTTCAGTGCTGTTGGTCTTGGCACATGATCTCCACAGGTTCACAAGCTCCGAAGGTGTCGTCACCCCTCCTGAACATTATCACCCCAAACAAACATGCCTCCAAAGGCCACCAAACCTACCAGTGACGAGCTTCTAGCTCAGTTCGATGACCTTGGTCTTGAAAATTCCAGGAACAAAACATCTAAAGCTATCGTATCCGACAATGCCAAGAGTGGGCAGGAGGATATCCTGGCCGAGTTGGACCACCTAGCCACACAGCGTCCAACCAGTGGACCGGGTACTCCGCGCCTGTCTTCTGATAAACCCAGGTCATCCACACGATCTCCCCGCCCGAGTGCGACTATCGACCGACCGACCGAGGACAAGGCGCCGGTCCGCCAGTCTGAGGAGATAGCCCGGTCTTCACGCGCGGAACCCAAGCCAGAACAGCCCAAGGCTGAGCCTGAGAATGTTCCCGCACGGCAAGCACCCCAGGAGGGTGCCGGCTGGTGGGGTGGATGGTCGGGGGGGCTGTTCGCAACGGCCACCGCGGCTATGAAACAGGCCGAGGCGGCGGTCAAGGAGATTCAGAATAACGAGGAGGCTCAGAAATGGGCTCAGCAGGTCAAGGGCAATGTTGGAGCTCTTCGTGACCTTGGTATGCGTTGTCCTACTCAAAATATGTTCTTCTACATGCAGACTGAGCTAACAGGCACACGCAGGCGGCGAGCTTCGAAACAGGGCAATCCCGACATTCACCAACCTCATCCACACCCTCGCCCCTCCTATTTCTTCGCATGAACGTCTACAAATTCATGTGACTCACGATATGTCCGGCTACCCGGGCATCGACCCGCTAGTCTATTCGGTATTCTCGCGAGTGATGTCCCAAGTCGAGGGTGGGGACCTGTTGGTGATCCAGCGGGGTCAGGAGTCATCCCCGAGGCGCGGGCTCGATGTTACCGGCTACATGTCTAGTGCTGGCTGGAATGACGGGCCCTGGTGGCGGACTGTCACACCTGGACAACTACGGAGCATCTCGTCCGTGCGAGGTACTGTGGAAGGTTCTAAGCTCGCTCGAGCCAGCGCTGAGTCCTACGCTACTGAGTATTTCTCGTCCCGTGGCGGAGTTGAAGAGGCGGCGAAGCACGCTTCAGAAGTCCTGAGTGAATCGAACCCAGTCCGCAGCAGCGATATCTTCTTGGCAATCCAGGCCATCAGTGAGACTGCCTCCAACGACCTCTTCCAGGCGGGCGCGACGGGCGAGAAGCCTAGCGAAGGAGCCGTTGAAGCTGATACGCAAGAAGAGGAGATCTCCTTCGCGCTGTATCTTCACGACCCCATCCATGGCATCGCCTTCCATGCTATTTCTCAGAGTATTCCGCAAACATGGATTGAATGGCTTGATGCTTCGGTTCCAGCCCCAGAGAACCCCGAGGGCGAGGATGCGCATGTTCAGCGTATTGTAGTGCCAGAAGCCATCGCCGAGGTCATCGAGAGTGGAGGTGTCGATCCCCGCGAGTGGGTTTCGGAGTGGATTGAGGAAACTATTTCGTTGACCGCCGGTATTATCGCGCAGCGATACGTGGCTCGACGAATGGGCGTCGGTGAGGGAGGTGTCAGCAAGGGCAAGATGCGAGCTGAGCAGATGTCGACTGTGGATAGCGGCGCGGGCGAAGCTGCACGTGCGCTCTAGGACCGCTGTGATCTTTTATACTTAGCTCAAGAGCTGACGCCCCTACCCCAGCACCCCTGCCGTTTATGTGATACACCTGCTCACTTGCACCTGCACCAGCTATCTCTATTTCTATATTTTTGGTTCAGTGGTTACGCCGGGCTGTCTGGTAGCGAGAATAACATCAAATGACTATTATCGAAATGACTTGCAAGAAAAAGATTTTTTTTGTATGCAATTTCAATGTTATGCATGGAAAAGCCATTTTGCATATTTTAAGCCTTCGCCGCCTATATTCTATGCTAGCTACAACGCCTATAAAGGCAACATCTAAAAAGGATATTCCAGGAGACATCTAAAAAGACCTTTCAAAAGACTACTAAAAGGACATCACAAGGCCACAAAGGCAGCCGAATATTCTTGTTCCATATATGTACAAAACGGACCGGCCTCCCTATAAATCACCATATTATGCATTTTCGAAAACCATTGCGGGTATCGTAGGATCATCCAAAGCATTCAGAATCTGTCCAAGAACTTATTCAACAATCAAAGGTCCAGCGGCCCCTCAAGGCCGGGGACATGCCAGAAATTGGCTCGGAGGGCAGTCACACTAGACACACAGCATTAGCATATTCGATTCCATCAGCGCAGCGCAAAGAGAACCCATCTCTTACCTAGTCGACCCATTGAGCACGGTATGAGCATCTGTGCCAACCTCACTCTCCTGCAGTGTCTTCTTCATATCCGACAAATCAGCAGACCACTTAAACTGGCGCTGTCGGGAAGACGCAAGGGCATGTCCATTAACAGCTGTGCCATTTGTCTCGCCATTGACATGAACACCATTTGTCTTGCCATTGACATGAACATCATTTGTTTCGCCATTGACATGAACACCGTTCACACCGTTCACACCATTAAGCTTCTTCTCCGTTCCCTCCTCAGCATACAAACATCCCCTGGACCAATAATACGGCAAGGTGCGCGTATACAGCACAGGCCTCTCCTCAACATCGAGAACCATGGGAACATTGATATTATAAAGCTCGACCCTCTCATCCCAATTCTCATAGAGATGCTGGACAACCCTAACAGCCAGTCTCGCCGCGGCGGCAATAATATCATCCGGCTGCGGATCCTTACTACCAAACGAGATCGCAATACCACGCTTACCACAGAACACCGCCTCCAGCGCACCGCCTACCGTCCCGGAGGACAAGTTGTAGATGGTGGAAGCATTGCGGCCGTGATTCGGGCCCGAGATGACGATATCGATAGGCGCGCGCTCGGTGAACAGGTTGTACAGACCTAATTGCGCGCAGCTGGCCGGGGTGCCGTTGCGGATCACGACCCAGTCGTTTTGAGGGTCTGGCGATTCAAAACTCTCATCCCAGGTGCCGTCTGCATTGAAGGCATCTGGGTGTACGTAGCTTGCTGTTAGGGAGGCTTCGATTAGGTGGGCCTTGCCGATCCAGGAGCGGGAGGCTGCGGGGATTGCTACGGAGACTTGGTGGCCGTTTGCTTCGAGGGTGTTGACTAGAGGTCGGAGGTATGGTGACAATTTGGTGCTTGGCGGACCATCGTCGTTGACGACCTATTTTGGGTTGTTAGTTTATTTCTCTTGGCTTTTTTTTTCCCCTTTGTTTTGGTATTTTTGTTTTTTTTTTTTTTCGTTATCTACGTTGTGCAACGTGTTGCTCGGGCATAAGGAAATGAGAGATAAAGGTGGATTATCATGTGCCGATGATTTTCCATGGAGGATGTATGCCGGATCTAAGCAGATCCTTGCGGGAAATGGCTTTCTATACTCGGTTCTCCGTTCTCCGTACTCCGTACTCCGTACATTTGCCAAGTAGAGAAAAAGAAAGGAATTTTTGCCGGTGATCTCACTTACCAGGATGTGCATGACGGGCGGGATTAAGCAGCGCCAAGGGCGTTAAGGTCGAATATTCGAGGATTTGATTTGGAGGTTTCCTGATGGCGGTTTGGACGGGGTTTTTTTTTGTTCTTTTCTATTTTTTTTATGAGAGAATAGGAAACAAAAGAAATATTTCTGCACCCCGGAAATATTCGGGGTGCAGGACACTTATACCTGGGGGAATCAGGGTAAGGAATGAGCCATTGGCCACACCGAATTACACACCGGGGGTGAAGCCGTTCAGGCTGCGGGGACGGCAATGGTAAGGACCGAATGCAGCGTGCGGTGAACCGTTTTGGGTTTCTTTCGGAGGTGCTGACTATGTGTTTACGATTATTCGCTATGTTGATAGCTAGAGGAGTTGATAGTTATGTACTATATAAGGCGGGAGCTGTACAAAGTCAGGATGTTAGGATAAATCATATCGGGTGTCCATAGTTCGTCTATAGTCCATTGCAAATGGTGCTTCAAGACTGGCCACCTAGGTATATGGACCTATATATGGTCATCTACCCAATTTAGGAATGGATATCAAGTGTGTATATCCTGAATAGATAGATATAACAGTAGTTCATCGATAAAGAACCTCCATATGCACGAGATGTTGCATCTTATACTTCTAGGGATATTTTATATACAAACCTAAGTCAGAAGTTTAAAGCTCAAAAGAGATGAGGTAATCAAGGGGACCCCCCGAATGTCGGGGGGGAGTAGTGCTGTAACCTACACGGTAGAACAAGGTCTGGATGGGAAATTTTTGTTGTTTTTTTCACTCCGTATGTTGTATTTTTTTTTTACAACTCCGTATGAGTAACTCCGTATGAGTATACTCCATACGGAGTATGTAGTACTGGAGAACTGAAGAGGTTACATTTTAATATGCCGCGCATGCATTAAAAAGTTGCAAGGTTCCTGAACCATTCATAGCCCAAGGGGCCGCCACGTACGGTTGATCTGACACCATCTCCTCTCGTAAGACCAGTAAGACCACCCTCGTGTCGGAGATCCTGTCGGAGATCGTTATGCCGGTGTACGTTATACAAATAGTACAAATAGTGACACTTGGTTTTCCAATATGTTTTCTATATATCGATGTGTATATCAATTTAGTTGGAATTCACAAAGATTTAAATCCAACTATCCCAACTCCGCAACTCCCAAATCTATTTTCATCCGTTGCAAATAAAAGGGAAATCCTAAAGTGGTCTGTGCCGACAGCACGCTAAAGCCGATCGCAGAAAATCTTGAGGTGGGGAACCCCGTCAGCCCTTCAACAATCCTCTAGCCCCTCAACTTTCTCCTCTTCAAGTCACTACCACTATATCTATTCGACACTCCGACACGTCGAAACATCTTCGCCTTATTACCTACATACCGCAATTCTGCCACCCACCCGTACCCGCAAAGTCTCGAAAAGCTAAGTCTTTTTGGGATCTTTGCTCAACTAGGTCGTCGCCGCCACCTCACCCTCTTATCCTGTATGGACTGTGGAAGTACTGGGAACGCTGCGGGGATCGACCCCAAAATTTTGGACAATTGGCAAACTGAGGGTGCCTTTTCTGTCGCCTCATGGGAACATCTGAGCTATGACCAACCACCCGAGTGGGACACCAGCCAGGAATCGAGCCAGTGCGATGCGGATATCGCGGACTTGGGTACCTTCAATGGTCCATTGCCTGGAGAATTCCGTCATCTGGATAATAGGTCCGGAAACCCCTCCCTGATATGAGATCGCGAAGTCCGATGTTGATGTGGCTGACAGCTTGTTTTGCTATAGAAAGCACGATGTAGCACCCGAGAACTTGAACTACCCCGATGGCCTTGTCGAGGGCACCGCCAGTGGTACTCTTAGCCCTAAGACCATCCCATCTTCCGCCGACGAGAATTACCATTCGGACGAGGCTTGGCCACACTTTCCACTGTACAACTCAGTGAGCATGCCTATGGATGCATCCCTTCTCTACTCTTACGCGAAAAGACCCAACGACTCGAATGGTGCCATAATTGTCGATGATGTTGGGGAGATGCCTCACGGTGGTTTCTCGGATGTCCCGGCAGAGGGTATCATGTCATTCCAGCAGATTCCGCAGTCCTTTCCCATGATCCCTGAGGAGTGGACTGAAATTCAACATGGGATTCCCGTGGACAATATGCCTCCGCCACAAGAGTCTATGTCACTCTCAATAGCTGCACAAGAGAGCCCCAAGGATCACTCGTTGCGGGGGTTCCAGACTTCTATCAGATCGCTGGAATCACGATGGCTCCATAGTCTGGAATCTCAACTACCTACTCAGCAGATCACGCCGGTATCTCAAGCTGCTGGCCTGCAGAACGCACAAATGGGACAGGAGTTCCAATTCAAATCTGAAAACTCTTCAGTGTCGGGCGATTTGTCGGGAATATACGAGTGCTCCTACTCCGCCACTAGCGACGAGACCCCGGCATTTGCGGATCGTCAGTTGGAAGACGACGATGTCCAATGGAAGACCTCACCGCATGAATCCAGCTCACCGGAGGGGTCGCAGCCTGCATTCAAGACTACTGCCTTCATGGTGAGTGAGACCGCCGCGGAGTCTCTAGTCTCCACAGTTGCTTCAAGATCGAGGGCTTCGTCGACTGCTGGCCAGCGTCCTGGTCGACCGGCGCCACTTGCCATGCAGACCCCGGCTACAGTCAAGAAGCGTAAGGCTAGAAACCCTTCTTCAATTGACCTGGGCATCACAAGACCCTTGCAAATTGTCCAGGAGGATGGCCAAGGAGGCTCTATTGCGTCTGCAGACTTTGTCTCGCCCCCACGTGGCGCTCGTCGCAAGGGCCCATTGAGTATGGTTGGACGGGCCAATGCAGGCCTGCGCCGGAAAAACAAGGACACTTGTGTTCAGTGTCGACTGAACAAGCGCAAGGTAAGGATTTCCACCTCAATTTCTCTATTTTCATAAACCTAACGTGTTTTCAGTGTGACGGAAGCGCCCCTTGCGATGCTTGTCGCCCCACACTTCATGAGCAACCATGCGCTCGTGCATGCTTCTCCAGTATTGTCGAGTTTGGAACCTGCAACTACATCTGTAAGTGTCGGCCAACCCTCTTCATGGATTGTTCAAATTGACTGACCCTATCTAGCTCAACGAGCTATTAACCACCCTACGATGGATGGTTCCAACCGAGTCCGGATGGAGATTCCATCTGAATTTGACCTCAGCCAGCTCTTGTCTTTGCTCGCCGAGCGCCAGGGGCGGTTCAACATCCGCGCCAGCCAGGCCTGGGGCTCTCTCTATGTCCTTGACCTGGGAGAGACCTACAAGTTCTTGAAGACCCTGAGCGAGTACAACGGCAACTCCAAGTCCACTTTCCTAGAGTTCATCGACCGACGAATTGTCGACTCGAAGGACAAGTCCAAGAACTGGCTATCCTGCGTTGCCGACTGTGACCCAATGAACCAAGCCTATGTAATGTTCACTGTCTTACATCCCAACAGCATAGAAACTAACAATCCTCAGACTCTCCTCTCACAGTGGCACAACATGCCCAGTCGCGCCAAATACAGCTTTGTGCCCCTTGATTCAACAGGAGAAGAACGAACAATGGACATAAACAACCCAGAGGACCAACGTGAGATCCTCCTCGCAGCGCAACTCTCGCGAATCTTTTGCCGCATGCTCGAAGTCGAAGGCTTCCGCAAGCTCGAGCGCGACTTCTACAACATAAAGTGGAAGCAGATCTCCCACGAGACGCACGTACGCTTCCTCGGCGAACTCGGCCACATCCTGTTAACACTGCGATGGCGCGTGAGCTGGTGGAAGCGGCTCGGCGACGGCGGCCAGACCCCCGATCCCTCGCAGCAGCACTATGTCGACCGCGTCGAGTTGCTCTGCCGCATCCTCTACGTCTACTACACATGCGTTCTGGCGAAGCTGCCCTCCTGGTCAGCGGCCGATGTCCCCAAGGGCATTTGGTCGACGTATGCGGACTCGGAGAATGCCGTCTGGGATGATTTCCCTTCGGACTCTAGTGATGGCGGCTTCACTGGTTGGATGGAGCGTGGCAAGGACCTAATTGAGCAGGCTGGTGTTCCGAGCCGCATCGCGAAGTTCTGAAACTGGGATGGCAGACCCTATCTGCGAATATGGTTTGGATGGTAATGGCATTGGAGTTGGATTTAGATACCCTTTTTTCTTGTTTCGTTTATTTCCTTTTCTTTCCAGATTTCGTTGTTCCTATTGGATGCATCATGACTTTTTTACATACAACAACTGCCTTACGATTTGATGATTTCGCGCATGTTCTTATCTTATTCAGTTGATTTTTCCACAATTTGTACATAGAATTACAGTATTTATTGTCATATACACTGCTTCTCATCCCTACTTTATCTCACATCCCTCTCATACTACCTACACACCTACCTTGTATGCATCTGTATACTATATAGACCACCAAAACCTAAAAAGACAATAGAAACTGGGTATCGATTTCATGCACTCATATAACGAGCTCTAGATAGACGCATTCCAAACACGATCGAATCACATAAAAACACATCTTGATCCATTAAATTCTCCACACTTCAAGTCGCCTTCTTAGGACCAGGCTTCAAAGTCCCCTCCTTGCGGGCCGCATTCCGCTCCTTCTGCAGACGATCCTTCTTTCCACCAGCCAACAGCTCAAGATGGCCTGCCTTTGCTGCCAGACTGCGTTCTGTCATTGAGACAAGGCCAGATGTGAGTTGCTAAGAGCGGTTTGTTAGTGATTTTTAGTTCTTTAGTCTTGTTTTTTTGTCTTTCTTGTTGTTCTCGTCTCATCTCGCGGGGTATGGAGTGCGGTTTATATTGGGGAGAATGGGAAACCGAGTCGGTGCGTACCTTGGTCAGTTTCTTCTGTTTGATCAGACCGGCTTTCTTGGGCGCGACGGAGCGGACGCCCGGTCTTGTGGTCTTAGAGGGCCTGGCGAGGGACGTGTTAGTTTAATTGCTCGGTTTGTCCTGGATGGGCTGGATGGGACTGTGACGATCGTCTGCGGTGGTTGTGTCCGTCTGTGAGTGGCACACTTACTTCCTGCCTGGGCCGGTGGAACCGATTTTTTTCAATGATCCTTGCACCATGGTTGTGTTGGGGTGGGTGTTTGAATGGAGGGAATGGATATATAGATGGATACAAGACAAAAATATAGATGAATTTTGTAAAGTAGCACCGCCAGCAGCACGAAGTGATTCTGGGCTTCTGTTTCTTTTTTCGGGGGGGTTGCCCAAGGGAAAATTGCTTATCGGCTTATCTGGATCACGTGAGCTGTGGGACTGGGGTATGTATTTTCCGTTCCGAAGTATATTCACAGGATGGAATAAAATATTGGAGAGGAAGATGAAAAGGAAGATGAAAAAGGATTAAAGAAAAAAAAGGAAAGGAAGGGATAAATGCGAGAACGACCAGAGTCGAACCGGAACAGTTCAGGTAGTGGAAGATCTTCGGCACTTCCCTCATGGTACACATGAGCATGTTACCACTAGGCCACCTGCTGTTGAGGACACTACTATTGGCTTGCTCTTTCTTTTCTCTTTCACTTTTTAAAGTCTTTGCTTTGTTCCTGCACCAAAGGAGCATGGTATGCATAATCTATTTATCAGGTCTATGTATATGTAGTATGCATAGGGGAATATGATATGATTGATTCTGAACCTTTTAATTCATATCAAGGGCAGTGTTAAGTGCGTGTTAAATAAATACGCTGATATTCCTATTCCTGTTTGCGTTGGCCTGAGGCCAGCACTATATGCTTCCAAGGTTGCTTTTCCAAGACTTTCATCATCAGTATATCATTAGGATAAACGCCCAATTTGAAGGCTTGCAAGTTTCCTTTTTTTGGATACATCATATATTGTTTTAACCAATGGTTTCTAGTGATATAACGCAAGCCAGAAACACAGTGAGACAATAAGAAGATAAATACTAGAAAGAGGTAAACGCATCTCTATAGTAGTCGGCCATTCGTGAATATGTACATTTGAACACAATCTATGCCTCAATTGGCTTTCCATCGGCATTAACCTGCGACAAGACTCCAGCATAGTGTACCAACGCCATGATATTCAGGGCATTAGCTAGCATAACGCAGAGCAGACCTGATAATTTGATGCACCTCTAGGGCGGAAAACCGTTACTTCAACAATACCTCCGAGACTGCCTTGGCGGATAAGTGTGGTTGACATGAAGGCTCACTTATATTGGCTGTGGATGTTGTTACTAGAGCAAAGGTATGTCAGAATTACACTAAAAGAAACACACTAGTTGAGAGGCAAGGCTCTTATCTTTGCTAGTACACCAGCACCGGACAGGTCATGTTTGTTCAACCATGTCAGTCAATTCATAACCATGGCACAAAATAGCAGTTCACTCACTAGCAATAGGAGTTGAGGAAGTCCCAAAGTATCATGGTGGCAGATTTTCAAGCTACCCCAACATCCTATGCCCGATGAGCTCAACCACAGCATTTTCAGCAATAAAGGGACCACGCACCCGTCATTCATCCGTGTAAATTGCCTGAATAAACGTGACAATCGCAGTAGTAGCCCATGGCGATGTAATGAGACTACGCCTTTGCCACGGAAAGCCCTATGCTGCTGTTTTCCGGGATGATTGACAGGAAGTATACAATCGAGTAGGCGATCATTTCTCTCTCTTCCTTCCTCCTTCTTTATATCACTCCGCGTCCACATTGCAAATCGCGGTTCCAGTCGAGTACTCCAGTGTTTTTGACCCGTTGGTCTCTATGGGGTCTCGGGGTAGATTGTGGCACGAAGAATGTCGGGGGAGGTGACAGGGCCGGGTCACCCAGCTGTGGACACTCCTACTCACCTCTGTAGATACAGGGTTACATGTATGGACCTGCAGGAGCTCTGTCTTTATCTCCAACCCAATTTTCGGACCTTTCTATAGAAATGGCTCTCTGGCGTCCGAAGAATTTTCGGACACTCTGCTTCAATGTCCCTTCTTATGGTTCCATTTCCATTGTTGTCTTATTGTCTCCTGTCGATTGTTAGTCATGGTAAAATACATTAATGTCCACGTTTATATTCAACCTTTCCTCTGTTGTTATTAGTTGCAATCTAAGGCTTAGGTAGAGTAACACGGATCCCTTTGGAGAACTGCTATATAGAGGCGTTATAAGACTTCCACATATGGTACCTGCCTTGCCAAGCTTCAAACCGACTGAGAGCAAAAATGTCGACAATACATATAGGGATTTGTGCAGGCTAGATGGAATATTGCGAGCACTGAATAACATTCAGCTCTCTAGATGCTGCGAACATAGAGCTTGATGCTGTGAGAAATGTGGCCGCCCTGCCAAGTCAACATTTGGGGAACGACATTATGAATCAGACTATGGCTTCTTCCAACAGGGAAGAGGGGTTAATGTCCCTGAACTGGTCTATGAGGCTTATAAAAAATAGTATTTGGCTGGACAGACGGGATTCCCTCTTCTGTTCGGATGGTGAGTGGTCAAATTTGAGGATTCGTGTTATTGACGTTGTTAAAGAACTTGGATGGATGCGGTGCGGTGGGCTACGAGTGTTGATGGTGGTTAGGTTGGTGAGACTGCTTCTTGTTTTGACATAATCTCGCCTTTAACTTGTCTTCACTCTGAGGCAGGCCTTGCTTCGTTGGCATTAAAGAGTAGCGGGAACTCGACTTGAGAAAATGGAAGGACCTCAAAGGATCTCTTGATTTGAGTTTTAAAAGGCTATAGCTTGATAGATATTGTACATGATGCCAACGAAAAATAAACTCCATCACTCTCACATCTTACCCCCAGTAAGTGCCTCGCCAAGCTTCTTAATACGCTCCTGAGAGACATCCCAGCGAATAGCCTCGTTGGCACGGGTCTTGTTGGCGAGATTAAACACATTGGGGGGGTTACCCAGGTTCCAGATGTTCTCACCGGGCTGGTGGTCGTTGCGCCACGCCGGGTTCTCACCCTCAGGGAATACCCGGTCGATTTCAGCAGCAAGCTGTTCCTCAGTTGTAATGAAAGTACGAGCATTCACATACAATGACTGGAGGTGTTCCTTCCGCTCATTCTGTTTCTGTGCCTGCTTGGCTTCCAGGCGTGCCCGAGAGAGCGCAAGGCGTTCCTCGCGGTTGGGGTCGGGCAAAACTGACTGTTTCTGGGGCATCATCGCCTCGATGATCGATGGCCGGGTGAGGCGCTCGTCCTCCCGCTCGGGTTGTTGAAGAATGCGGTCCCGCCGACTCTGGCTCTCAAGACTGCGGCTGACGATCTTTGAATCTGCGGACCTTTTGCGCGAGTACAGGTCTCGCAGACCGTCCCGCAGGTTCTGTCTCCGCAGATCCGCCATCTTGTGCTTCCATTCCTGCTTCTCGGGGTTGCTGCTGTTTGGACTCACTACCCGTTCAGACTTGGGGAGTTGTGTGACTGCATTGAGATATTGTATCCGGGGCTTGTCCGCTCGGCGGGCCGGGAAGAGCTCGCGAGGCACAGGTAGAGTACCCCTGACATGAGGTTTGCGGGGGTTGGTGGGCTGGATAATTCTCGGCACATCGATGAAGTGAGGCGATTCTGGCCCAACATGGAGGTTGGAGGAGGAAGCAAATCCACGGACCTGCACAGTGGCAGTCCGGCTACTGCGGAGGACAGACATTCGGTGCAATTCAACCCTGTCACTCTGGGGAGTGATAAAACTGGCAGGGGGTTGTTGTAAAGTAAAAATCCGAATCAAAGGTCAATGAGTTGACCTTCAATTAAGCCGGGAAGTAACCTGAGGTTGATTACCGTATAATAGGGAGGATACGCGGTCGAGTAAGTCGGAAGAAACAGAAGCGATTTTCCCTTGGTCCGTGCACGGCAATGTCTTGGCGCTCAAAAAAATAATTCCTTCGCCGCCTTTTATTCTTCTTCTTCTTTTCTTTGCACTCTGCCACTCTCTGTGTTTGGTCTTGCCTTCGATTTTTTTTTCGTCAGGCACTTACTTCTCCCTTCACATTTCAACCCACAACTGCTATCATGGGTACAGGAAAGAAGGAGGCCGCCCGTAAGGTGCGGCAGGGGAAGCCCAACGATGGCATGGCAAATGTCAAGACCAAGGGTGAAAATTTTTACCGGTATGTCGAGCCTGAGCTAAATTCCCTGTTATCCTCATATAATCAATACTGACTTGCCTGCTAGTGATGCCAAGAAGCTCAAGACCTTGAACATGTTCAAGGATGGCAAACCTCGCCGCAACGCACAGGGTGATATCACAGTCGCCGCGAGTTATCAATCCAAAGAGTTGCCGACAGCCCGCATCGAGCCCAACCGTAAATGGTTTGCTAACTCCCGTGTTATCTCACAAGAGGCTTTGACCTCGTTCCGTGATGCTGTTGCGGAGCGTGCTGCCGACCCGTACCAAGTCCTTCTGAAGACCAACAAGCTCCCCATGAGCTTGATTCGGGACACTGACAAGGTCAACGGTCTGAAGCAACACCAGGCTAAGATGGCTATTGAGACTGCTCCTTTCGATGATACATTCGGTCCCAAGGCTCAGCGCAAGCGCGTGAAGCTTGGTGTGTCGTCTCTCGAAGACCTCGCTGGCGAGACAGCGAAGATGCAGGATAGCTACATTGAGAAGAACGATGAGGGAACTTATGCCGATGGAAGTGCAATTGTTCGTGGTGATGACACTGCCAAGGCTGAAGACCTGGGCTTACTCACTACCTCTCGTGAATCTGTCTTTTCCAAGGGACAGAGTAAGCGTATCTGGAACGAGCTTTACAAGGTCATTGATTCCTCTGATGTCATCATCCATGTCCTGGATTCCCGTGACCCCGAAGGAACTCGTTGCAGAAGTGTTGAGAAATACATTCGCGAGGAGGCACCACACAAGCACTTGATCTTCGTTTTGAACAAGTGCGATCTCGTCCCCACTGGCGTTGCTGTAAGTTTCACTATTTCCCCTTGCCTATATCTTCTTATCACCCGGTTCTTGCTTTTCTTGTTGTCTTGCGTTTTTCTGTTATCCCCCCGTTCCATCGCTAAGTCAAGGCCTCTTCCTGCGACTTCGGTCGTGCACGACTTCGGTCGTGCTTGTTTCAATGGAATTCCGTCTGTTACAGCTTTGGTATATTAACACTGGCCCGCACCGAATTTCGTTATGAACCTAGGTTGACTTGCTTTCGTCTTGAAAGCCTGTCGCAAAGGGCCAGCTGTGTTTTGTTTTTGAGTAGAAGTCTGTTTCTGCCTATTTGGTGGCTTTATAGCAGACTTCTTAGTAACATCCCACACATTCTACCTTTACACAATGTTTCATTCATTGCTAGTGACTGATTGCTAACTTTGCATCTTTGACTAGGCCGCTTGGGTTCGTCATCTTTCTAAGGACTACCCCTGTCTTGCTTTCCACGCCAATATCAACAACTCTTTCGGCAAGGGTTCTTTGATCTCGCTGCTTCGCCAGTTCTCGTCCCTTCACTCCGACCGCAAGCAGGTGTCTGTTGGCTTGATCGGCTACCCCAACTCGGGCAAATCTTCCATCATCAACACTCTCCGAAACAAGAAGGTGTGCACAGTTGCTCCCATTCCTGGTGAAACCAAGGTGTGGCAGTACATCACCCTGATGAAGAGAATCTATCTCATCGATTGTCCTGGTGTGGTCCCGCCCAACGTCAACGACACTGAGGAGGATATCCTTCTCCGTGGAGTTTGCAGAGTGGAGAACGTTCACAACCCAGAGCAATATATTCCGGCTGTCCTTCGCCGTGTCCTGCCCCGTCACCTTGAGCGCACCTACGGCATCAAGCACCAGGAAAATTACCTCGACTGGCTCGCGCTTCTTGCCCGCCAGGGTGGTCGTCTCCTTAAGGGAGGTGAGGCCGATCTGGATGGTGTCGCCAAGATGGTGATCAACGATTTCCTTCGTGGAAAGATCCCTTGGTACACACCCCCACCCAAGGGTACCGGAAAGGGAGAGAAGGGCGAGAAGGACGAGGAGCCTGCCGACGGTGTCGAGGGTCGCGAAGGTCGACTCGGCGAGATGCCTCGCAAGCGCAAGTTGGATGAGAACAACGAGCCTGCTGCCAAGGAACCCGAGGCCGAGTCTGAGTCTGCTCAGGATGAGGCCGTCGATGGCGAGGACAGCGATAATGATTCGATCGCTAACTTGGAGGTCAGCGACGTGGAGAGTGGCGAGGAGGAGTGATTGATTTATCGGTGTTCTCTACGGCACTCGAGTGTCATCCCCATTCCGCCCTCCAACAAGCAGACTGTCTGCCGCCATGGGATCGGTTATGCCAGCTCTTGAAACAACAGAGCTTCTAGCTGAGCCATTCCTCACCACGTCCGCATTAAGCGCACTTGGCTCTCCGCAAGGCATCCAGCATGTGCTTTTACCGCACGGAAGTCTGAAGCCTGCCTTGTGACATGTCGCCCAGGCCTGAAGGGCGCCTGTCATCTAAAAGCCGCGTGATTAATCGTGAGCATCCCAGTACATAATTTGTGCAACCCTAGGAGTTTTGGTGTCTTTCAATCACTAGCTCCAACTCAGATACCCGATTCGATTGAGGAATCAAAATGAATGAAAATAATTCTCACTTAAAATCCTTGCTTGTTCAGAATAGTTGTAATTGGTATCTTCGTACACGTTGGCCTAGAATCAAATCTTGCGCCTGCGGCTGAGCCACCCGTTGACAGGAAGTTCAGATGACCTCGGTGTTTGACTATGGTTCTCCCCACTCTTCAACCACGGGTTGAGTCCGGGGAGAGAAGCGTGGTAGAAAATAGCGACATGCTTGGTCCAATATTTCATAACTGGGCAACTTGTAACACAATTGCACTGATTTCCGCCTCATTCTTTCAATTGATCCTTCCAAGGTGCTGGGCGGTCTAAAATAGGTTTAAGACCATGGTAGTTTCGGTGACGGGTCGGCACCATTCTCAAAAGATCAAGAACATTAAGCTCACTGCCTGGATCCCGAATAGTTGGATCAGCTCCAGCACGCAGGAGGATATCCACAACATCAAAGTTGAAGCGAAGACTAGCAATCCACACCGCTGTGGCTCCAATTCGGCCACCAGGAGCATTGATATCGATGTCCGGTTCGGAAGCGAGAATAGACTTGACTACTGGAACCATACCAAACGAGGCTGCGTAGTATAGAGGATGCGTTCCGTCAATGGCCAATGCATCATTCGTGTTTGAACCAGCGGTTGTCCGTAACAACGCCTGCATCCACGTGCCATAATTGCCCCGGCCGGGAAGAGACCTTGTGGCAAAGAATTTATGGATCATGTCTTCTTCGGAACCTCCAAAGCCGCAAGCTGCACCATGCTGGGGCCAGAAGTTTGCGGCGTAATTCAAGAAAGGATGCTTCTCTCGTAGTTTGGCTGGATTTTGGGGATATGTCAGGTATCCCTGTGCAAAATTGTCGAGACACAGGTACCTGAGACAACTGTGCATGGCTTTCAGGTCTGCGGTTGTTGGATCCAGGGAAAAGGATTGGACCCGAGAGGAGCGAATCCAATCAGATGTAAGGAAATCCTTGATAGATGCATGCGCGAGATTTAGATAGCCATGTTGGTCCTCAGTGATGAGTCCTTGACAAATTCCAAGAAGAATATTCGGAGGAACAAGCATCATGTCCTTGTCAAGTGTTATGCTTGTCTCCTCCATGACCACGATTTCGTTAAGGCTCCTCAAAGTAAGAGGCTGTTTGGTAAAACTGAGCCAGAAGAGGGCTTCATGAACAATCTTCCAGTCATCAGGAGCAATTCTTTCCAACATATTTGCATATGTCTCGCGTAAAGTCCCTGGGAGGGTTTTCAAGGCCTGTCTCATTGCCCTTACGGATCGCTGCGTGCTCAGATTGTCCAATGAGAGCTGGACCCAGCGGAAACTGCGAAGAAATAATTAGACCACAGAAAGCATAGAAAGGTCGATCTATACTGACGATCCATCGGCATTTCGAAGAAGAGTAAATTCAATATCCGCTTGGAATTCCGGTGCCAAAGTTCTCAATGTATCGTCAGTCTGAAGTCGGTATCTGATAAAAGTACCAATGTCCCCCCTCGACTTTCCGCTGATGTTTAAGACAGATGCATTGGGGTGCTTGACGGAACTCATAGCGCTGGTAGTGGTTATAAGCACGCGGATATTGGTGGACAGACTGGCAAGCCTGAGAAGGGACGCTTCAAGAAGCTGCATGTCATGGCTTTCGTTGATTGCATCGACGAGAAGGACAATCTTTGTCTTTTCAGAAGCAGACTTAGCGATAGCGGCTTCGAGGACGGATAATTCGATAGGAAACCTATGTGCCTGATTCTTTGGACCTTTCTTGTAGACAGACCGAATCTCATCCAATATTGAAGGAACCGTGCCCGAGAGCTGTGCCACAAGTGATCCTAGAACATTTCTTGCACTCTGGGAGGCAAAATCGCTAATTGTGCAGTAAAAATAAGCGACACACATGGATTGGCCTTGAGAAGCCATATAAATAAGTTCGTCGGCAGCTTGCGCACTATTGAACATCAGCTGCAAGAAACAACCCGATTGCCAAACGGAACTTACAACAGCGTAGATTTTCCAGTTCCGGCTTCACAACTATGTCAGTGAAATGTCCTAGAAATTGTCATAAGTACATACATTTTCCGAAGAGGAAGAAAGTGCGATTTTCGTCTTGATTGAGGAATGTCTTCAAATGACCATCGACAAACCATCTACCAGTCCCGTTTCTATGTCTTTTCGACGCCCGCAGGTGAGAGCTTTCTGGGTTCACAGGAGCAATCCATCGCAGAAGTTCTCCGTTAGCAACTTGGTTCCGCTCTTGAGCTCTAATCCGCAAGTCTTCTTTCAATGTGTTTGTCAGATCACGAATCTCTTGCTGCATCTCCTGATCCACTGACTTATGGTCTGCAATGAGAACCAGTATCAACCATGATTTGACTCTTTCCAGACGAATCAGGTGCTCGCTGACTTGCGTCTGAGTAAAGGGACATTTCAGAGCTTGCTTGAGGCGCTTAAACTTGGTCTCGGCCGTTTCTAAGTCCATGAGTAAGGATTGGAGGAATTCATTTGTTGTATGCAACACTCTCGCCATGACGTCGCGGTCAAATGGACTTGTTTCTGATTCCTCCCATTTGGGAATATCACTTGTCTGTGATGCCAGGTGCTCCAAGATCCCCTTTAGAGCAAAGAGCTCTTCACTGAGTTTTCGCACTTCGGACTTCGCCGTCTGCACCGCTTTGGCATATTTGATCAGGCTCGATAGCACATGGCTGACCTCTATCACGAGGCCGGTGATAGAAATCGGGTCCATTGGGATTCAAATCAGGCTGGAATTGGGTTCTGTCCACGTATTTGAGGTGATTATCAAGTTAACGATGGCTGTGTGCGTTGTGTAAGCTGTGTACCCCACCTGGGCACTCATAGATCAGCCTTGTGTCACTGTTTCAGTTCTTGTGAGGATACCCGAATTGGGTCTCGATGTAGCTGCAACTTCGAGTTTTCCGGGGATAAGGTATAAGTAGCTCCATTTCCCTCTCATCTTCGATAAAAGAGAACAAACAAGGAATGTAAATGAAGGTAAAGATATATATTGACCAAAAGTGTCACTATCCACCGCCGTGCTCTCACCGCCCCCCAGGTCTACATCGTCATCGATAGTTGAACACTCATTCCCTCACATTGATACCAGAATGCCCGTCGATATGTCTATGGTCCCTTACAATGGGGGAAACCGTGATGTTGTTTTGTAAGTGCTCCTCAGATATGTGCTACGAGTCGTCTAACTGGGACAGGCGACACAATGACTCAGTGGTTGTCTTTGACCGCGATTCGCAGCAGCTCGTGCTCCGCAATACCTCTGATGAAGACATTGACAATATGGAACTAGCCAACTGTCCATTCTGCCATCGGTCGATGCACGATAATAATAGACAACAACATCGTGGGGATACTGAACCCGAAGGCGAATTCATTAACCCAAACTACTTTCGCATGCTCAACAATAGCCTCCCCGGCTCCGCAACATCCTCAACTCCTCCGTCTCCAAGCCATCGCCTTGTTCAGCCTGCCCTACCCCGTGGTCCTATCAATAACAGGCCTGTTCAACCTACCTCATCCACACAGCCATCGCCACAGGGAATTTCCTCTGCGGCATTCAGTCCAGATTACTTCAAGAGGTTCTTTGTGGAGGAACGAGTGTTAGGCAAAGGTGGAAAAGGAGTGGTGCTACTAGTGAAGCATGTCCTGGACAGTGTGTCCCTTGGTCATTATGCCTGCAAGCGTGTCCCCGTCGGTGACGATCATGAGTGGCTAGAAAAAGTTCTGGGCGAAGTGCAGCTGTTGCAGCATCTCTCGCACCAGAATCTTGTCTCCTACCGTCATGTCTGGCTGGAAAATGCGAAGATAAGCACTTTCGGCCCAAGTGTACCTTGCGCATTCATTCTACAGCAATACTGCAATGCCGGTGATTTACATGATTACATATGCGGCTCTGTTCAAACCTCCACCACTGCGCAGCAATTGAAGGACCGCCTTCGCCGCAAATCTAAAGGCGAACCGGAGCCTCGAACCAACGTTGGAGGAGCTCGTACGCTTCAACTAGATGAAATCTATTCTTTTTTCCGTGATATCACCTCTGGACTCCGTTATCTTCACGCCAATGGATACATCCATCGTGACCTGAAACCACACAACTGCCTGCTCCACGAGACTGGTGATGGCATTAGAGTTTTGGTCAGCGATTTCGGTGAGGTGCAGTCTCAAAATGCAATGCGCCAGTCGACTGGTGCAACAGGTACTCTTTCATATTGTGCACCCGAAGTTCTTCGCCAAGAATATCCTAACGGACCGTTCGGCAATTTTACGTTCAAGTCCGATATTTTCTCCCTCGGAATGATTCTCTACTTTCTATGTTTTGCAGCTCTTCCTTATGCGAATGCCGACCTCATAAACGAAGAAAAAGAGGACTTGGATCAGCTTCGTGCAGAGATCACCAGCTGGGCTGGATTTGATCATGCACGAGCTATCCGCTCCGATCTTCCCGAAAAGCTGTACAAGTTCCTAGAGCGCTTGCTCTCGGTTGATCCCGGCCGACGGCCCTCAGCCGATGACGTGTTAAATGGCATCCAAGTTGGTGCGAATTCAAATGAAAACTTCCGCTTCAGGAAGACCAGCTCGGGAAGCTCCGAACTGCCCGGGGCTCGAATCCACCCATTGGATAGTCTGCAGCCATCAATTGAGCGAGCACTCTCTCCGACCAAAAATATGCGCCGAAACCCAACATCTTTCCGGCGTGACTCGACGCCTGACTCCAGTCATTTTCGAAGCAATACGGCGCCTGTGTCTGACAACAATCTCGCGGGCCCTTCTGTTAGCCCAGATCAGGAAATGGTTGTCCGTCGTCGTTACTCTACTTCACCCCCATTATCTCCAGCCCAACCTCCTCATGAATCATCGTCGCCCCTCGATCCGCAGCCCCAGCCTCAACCAATCCCTCAACGTCATCTTCTCCCACCCCCGCCTAGCCGCTTCCCTGACCTTAATTCCCTGGCATCTTTGAACCCATTCACATCCTCGTCTGTCTTACACATAGCCCTATTCCTCGTCAAGATCACATCTCTTCTTCATCCATGTTCACCGCTGGCCGTCAACCCCTGGATTCTTTACCCTCTCCTCCTCTCTGCAGCATTCACTTTAAGAGCCCACAGCATTCAAACCCAGACCCTTGCCGTCTTTCTGCATCTTCTGGTCGTTGGTCTGGGTTTCCGTCTAGGTGCCCTATGTATCTGGCACAGAAACTCAGAGATGAATTTGTGAAGAGCCCAGTATGCCTTGCATCCGTTTTCCAGTCCTTTTAATGTACATCTACATGACACTGTTACGATAATGCCCCTGTCATTTTTAACGAGTTGATGAGATATTCCATTGCATGAATGGATTTAAGCAACTACCCTCAATATAATGTACAAAAGTATGAATTTTACACAGCACACTCTGGAGGCAAATATGTAGTGACTTTAACATTCGTGTAAATCACAAGTAATCAAACAGCTTTGCTTCCTTGTCTCGGGGACTGCTACCTATTTTGGTACTTCAGCTAATTATACGCGAAAGGATCAAATGCTCCAGGAATATCCGTAAATAACCCACCCATCTCATTATTCGGGTCTAACTGAGCCACCTCGAGACCAGAGTTCTGGAAATATTGATCCAACAAGAACTAGGAAGCCAAGATGGTTAGATATTATTCATGATTAGTTCAGTTTCCATAGGATTTACCCAGTCCAGTGTCTCAGACCCATCGATCATTTCCGACATTGGCTCCATGTATGGCAGCTCTGGGCTCACTCGGGGAATTTCCATAAACGCAGGCTCATCAGACGACAAGGTAGCCTGTCGCTCAGCCACCTTCCGGGCCATCAAGTCCAGGGCCAGTGACGCAATGCGAGATTCCGGCGAACGATGGCTATTAGCAGCCCAAATGCGTTGGGATGTTTTCAGCGCAACAATCTCTCTAGAAACAAAGCCGTGGTCTGCGCGCTCGTCTACGAACGCTGTTGTATGAGATTCCAGACGCACAGATATATCTAGACAGACGACCATTGCAGCTAAGAGGAAATCGTGGATTGTCAGTGTGGTAAGCATCCACTGGTCTTCTTGTAGACGGCCACCAGGCTGAAATGCTTGATGCAAGTCTGCTTGTCGGGCGAGGATCTCAAGAGCTGCTTTTACACAGAAGCGTCGTGAAGACTCGAATCTGGTGTCTTGGTGCTCGTATCGGATATACCGTCGGTGCAGAACAACGAGTCCCTTCAGGTATAGGAGTTCGATGTTGCATCGGTTTAAGATTATCTCGGATGAGACCATGAGAGACTGACTGGTGTCTCTTCGTTTTAGCAAGTCGGGAAGCAGACTGTAAGCTCCTCTCATCTCAGCATCTAAAGTAGTGGTCCTGCTGTAAGATGGTGTTCCGAGTGAAATTGTTGAAGATGCTCATTACACTAGGCTTGGAGGTAAAATAGAGGAAAGGGGTGTATTCCGAGGACGGGCGAGACGGAGGCAACGCCGACATCCGAACATGGAGATCGGCGTCATTTAGGTTCCTGGGAACATGGGTGTCGCAACAGTCAGCCGGTATCATGCTTGGAAGGCCTAGCTGGAAACTCAAGAGCGCATCCAGCTGGAAAATATGCAACCACACCCGTCTTGATGGTCTGTTGGCGAATGCCGGGCTATTGACCAATACATTCAGTATATCGGAAGAAAACGAGAAGACCATCACCGTCAACGTGGTGAGCACGTTCTTACTTATTGCCTTGCTTATTCCCAAGCTGCGGGAGTCAGCTTCCAAGTTCAACATCACACCTCGCATCACGATCCCAAACTCGGCTCTGCATTATACCGCTCCCCTTAACCAACTGGATCCTCAAACAGAGGGCGGTATTTTCAAATCGCTCAACGATAAAGAAGCTTCCAATATGGAGAGTCGATATCCATTGTCAAAGCTGCTAGTGGTGTTCGGTGTGCGTGCATTTACGAATCAACTGGCACAGAGTAAAGCGCCGCTGGTTATCATCAACATGCCAAACCCCAGCTTTTGCAAGTCCCAATTGGCACGGGAAACGGACAACGCTGGTTTCCGTGTTTCTGAAAAGCTGCTGGCTCGCAGTACAGAGGAGGGTAGTCGGGCTTTGGTACACGGGATCATGGCTGATGAGAAAAGCAATGGTCAGTATTTGACAAACTGTCGTGTTCACAGGTCAGTCGGTTGTTGGTGTCTGTTTAGACAAATCAAGTCAGCTAACTCTGTTCTCCAGTCCGTCTTGTATTGTGACAGATAAAAAGGGAGTTTTGATCCAGGAAGCGTTTTTCAAGGACTTGGTCACTAAGTTGGAGCAGATTTCACCAGGTGTGATTTCTAGTTTGTCGCACTTTTGTATGCTCGGTCGTGGGTAATAATATAGTTTTAATGGTAGAGAATGAGGAATTATATGGCGATACTGGGAATTCAATCTTTATCTCGAAGACGTACAGTCCTATAGGTTTGGGTAGAAACCCGATCAATCTCCGAGTGGGAGTAGAAATGCGAAGAAGAAAAAAAAAAGAGCGGGACTGCGTGATAAGGCACCAAGGTAGGTGAAGACGAGACATAGGTGCATTCACTACAGTGTGATGTCGAGGGAGAATAAATAAACCACACCTCCATCAATCAATCCTCCAGGCAGTCAATACTCCCGTAGTTGCTCTGAACCTCCCTGGAGAGACACGAGTATCATACGATTTCTCTCCTGTTCTGATAGAATTGAAGGAGTGCAGCCAGAGAAGCTCTCTTTTGATCTTGGACTTCAGTTGGTGAGTGATACCACGGTTTCCCATCTCACGAATAGATAGGGGTATGCACCTTGTATTTTTCTTTGAGGGTAAACCCACAAGAAATTGGAAGCCCGTAGGTCAGAGGAAGAAGGAAGAAGAAGGAAGAAAAAGGAGAGGAAGAGAGAGAGGGTTTTGATTCGGACTAGGGGCTAGGAAAACAAACAAAACAAACAGTTGCATGGTCATGATCTTTCCTGATAAAAGTGAGTTGGACGGTATAGATAGCCTTCCAACTCTTGCAAAACTATCCCATTCGTGAAGCCTTGAACTTGCTCACCCGTTTGGGTTGATCTTCCTCAGGAGGCAAAGTATACTGTTCCTCGTCATCCTTAGATGTGCCGTTCATGCGTTTTTGCATATTGAAGAACTCCGACGCAATCTGCTTCTGGTGAAGCTCTTCATCGTAGAGGTCCAATTCAGGAGCCACTGCAGCACCTGCTTTGACCTGTCGCTCAAAGACCTTCTCGGCCAGAGTTCGGTCACGAGGGAATTGAGGTGGAGAAGGTTTCTCGACAATATCGGAGATCGGTGCGGAGAACGGTTTGGGCTCTTTTGGCGTCGCGGGGAAGAGGACAGGCGGCACCACAGATGGAGTTGTGTTAGCTTGTTTGCGAAGGCGGGATTCAGTGACTTGTGAGGGATTTGCGATTGTAGCCCCGGAAGTAACAGATTCACTAGTCGTACCACCTGGAGCAGCGGCTCGAGCACTTTTGAACCGCGACGTCTTCTTGGGAACAGCGGGGGTGGCAGGAGAGGGTTCTGGGGCACGGCTGGTCCGTTCAACGATGGAATCAGCGAGCACCTGCGGCTCGGCCTGTGAAGCCGGAGCCCTCTCGGGGTTGATCGGGGGCGCTGGAGCTGGCGCGATATCAAGGTCATCGGCGAATGCAACCCGTTTCTTAGGCTTCTTGCTCTCTTGGGTTGAAGTTTTACCCTCAGTAGGTGTTGCGATCTCTTTCTGCACTTCCTCAGGGAACGTCTCGGTATCCTTGCCCATGTTCATCAGGCCTCGGGCATTGAGCTTGGCTTCCAATTCCATCATCTGCTGATGGTATTCCGCTGGAAGGCGGGTGTGAGAGCGGCCGTGTTCGTCTTCGTTTTCTTCCTCGTCATAGTCGTAATCGTACTCCTCGTCGAAGGAAATGTCACTTCCGTACTCATCCATTTCCAACTCTGCCACAATAGCCCCCACCTCGTTGATCCCATACTCGAGCATTTCACGGCGAAGTCTTGCTTCTTCCGCAGATTCGTTCACGTCTGTCACAGGCGGCTGCATGCGATCTTCGGCAGTCACCACAGACTGAGGTTGAGAGAATTTCAGGGATGGGCCAGTTGGCTCTGTGGTTGCATTGTCGTCGATCGAGGAACCGTTCTGCTCATCTTCAGCCTTTGATCTGGCTGGCTCAGCTACCGCGCCTTCGCCTGTAGCATCGGCAGGAGTTGCAGTTGTCTTCTCCGGCTCATTCGTATCCGGAATATCCTCAACTCCAGCCTTCTTCAGCACATCCAGCAATTCCGAAGCGTCATTCCCGGGCGTATTGATCTTGCTCGAGACGACGTTTCCATCCTCATCGAGCTCCTCCATAATCTCCTGCATCGGAAACTCCGCACCGTCCTGCAGCGGTGCCTGATCATTCAAGACCAAGGCGTCCAGCTCATTTTGGGCCCTGGAAAGCCTCTTCTCCATAGTCGCAACATTTTGCTGCACGTAGTCGATACGTCGTCCAAGGAGATCAACCACTTGCACGCGAGACCGCGTCACACCTCGCGAACCAAGTATTGTCTGCATTTCCTTCTGATCCACCAGCGTGCCGCCAAATTCCAGGGCCACGGCAAAGAAGTCGTCTGCGCTAGCGTCATCTTCTAGGTTGCTGATCTCCTCGCGGAGTCCGTCGTATTCCGCTTCCCAGGTTCGCCAGTGGTAAAGTGATTTTTGAAGTTGGAGGATGTTTTCTTCGAGCGCGAGGCGTTGCTCCTCGAGAGCGTCAAGGTTGGGGTTCGGTATTCCCATGATTGTGAGAAATGAATTATCAGTGGCAGCTTTGCACTGACAATGTAAATTGAATGAAACGGAGCAAAGAGAGGGGTTGCCGGAGGCAAAAAGAAAAAAGTCGCAAAAAGGTGATGATGGTGTGGTCCGTGCGCAAAAGTTGCTTATCAGCCTCAACCCAGTCCGTGGTCCATCTCTCCCACATCACTTTACTCTCACCATGGCCTCCGATGCGGCTTCTCGCCGTGATGAAGACGGTAAGCTCTTGTTGAGCTTTGCCGTGATGTATAATGCTAACCCCCTCTTTTTGCAGAGGTCTGCCCTGTCTGCAAATCGTCGCGATACCTTAACCCGGACATGCGCTTTCTCATCAACCCGGAATGCTACCACAAGATGTGCGAGTCGTGCGTAGACCGCATTTTCTCATCCGGTCCCGCAAATTGTCCGGTAGCTGGCTGTCGCAAGACGCTGCGCAAAAACCGGTTCCGCAAGCAGACATTCGAAGATATCGGGGTGGAGAGAGAAGTAGATATCCGGCGGCGCGTGATGCACATGTACGTCTCTTGCCAAATACCCCCAAAACAACCTGTGATATGGGAGGATTAACAATTCATCTCAATCAGTCTGAACCGCCGCGAAGAAGAGTTTGACTCAAAACGTGCATATGACGACTTCCTCGAACAAAGGGAGGACATAATTGGGAACCTAGTGAACCGCATCGACGTGGCGAAAACCGAAGCCCAGCTCCAAAAATACGCAGCTGAGAACATGCAATCAATCCGCGCAAACCAAGCCATAGAAGCAGAGGAAGCCTCCTCCTTCCAAGCCCGCATGACCCTCGAACAAGAAGAAGCCCGACTGCGCCGCCAAGCAGCCCGCCAGGAATACGAGACTGAGCGACGCGAGATCCAAGCCGGACGTGAAGATTTCCTCTCAAGACTCGCCTCCGGTTCGTCGACAGATGCCGCGGCCATCGCGCGTGAAGGACACAAAGTGTTGCTCAAGAAGTCGTCCGCGCGCCGCAGCGAGGAAGAACGCATTCGACAGAAACAGGCCGCGCTGCGGTCGGAGGCCAAGCGCGGGACCATTCTTTCCACGGTGGATCATGTTGGTGCGGCGGATACGGGGCTTGTCAAAGGTCTGCGCAAGATCAAGACGCCCGAGCCGGAGAAACCGTACGATCCGTTTATGGGCTATGTGCCCGACAAGCGCGACTACTATTCTCTCCAGTCGTATTATCCGTCGCAGTATCTTGATCCTATTCGCAATGATGCGCGGATGTTGGCTGGTGGTTATGATTTGCGTGAATACTACTCACGTACCCTGCTTGAGGCTTTTGCTGGATTGAGCTGCTTTGTTGGGGAGGAAATCTCACAACGAGATGCTACTAATATTTCGAAGTCGACGGCCACAGAGGGTGCGGCTATGGCTGTGGAGGGCGGAGAGAACACCGCCTGAATGCCACTTCAACTTGGGTTGCGCTTTGGGGCTTGCATGGTATTTGTATTGTTTTATGGGCTGCTGAGCATAGCGATGGCGTTTTTTTTGTTCGCTTGGGTTATCCCGGCTACTGCATATAGTATTACTATCATTTAAAGAATGACTCTTAAACTTGACAAAATATGCTGAGATTGATACAGACAGCACAAAACAAATGATCTGAAGGAGAGCTACGTTACATTGAACAAGAGATGGAAAAAGTTATTTCCAAGGCCATGGTACGGTCACAATGACATTCGAGTATCAAGCACTACCTAACCAACAATCGATTACCCAAATCAAGGAATTAAACATGCGGATGGAACCATACTCCGTGAAACAGCGCCAAAGTAGCATCGAAGTAACCAAAATAGTATCAACACGCGCAATGCGATGCAATAGACATCAGCTCAGTGACCATCCAGAGAAAGGTGGCCAGTCATCTCACCAGTGCTCTCAATGCCCTCCCAGGGCAAATCCTCCTCATCGTCCAAGTCAATCTGGCCATCACGAGAAGACTTATCGGTAGTACCAGTGACATCAGGTGCATGGGACATGCCGACATCAATTCCAATTGACTCGAGAGTCGCTTCCATTTCATGCTCGGTCATCTCACGACCATCTTGCTTTTGGCCCTCCAGAACATCGTAGAGAGCGTAGATTTGGTCAGACTTCATATCGATGTCCTTGAAGATCTTGTCAATCTTTTCTTGCAGGGTTTTGCGCGGGCGCTTGCCGAGTGAGACATCAAGCTTGTTGTAGGCGCTTTGGTATGTGGCTAGTTGCATCTTCAAGTGAGAAAGTTCATCCTCCAGGCCCTTGAGAACAATAGCAAGAGCGACGGCAGGGGGTTGCGAGGGGCGCATAGTTGGTTCTTCGTTCCAGACGGATGGCTTGGGCATACGCTCTGATACAGGAATGGGTTTGGCGACCTTCACAGACTCGTGGTTACAGGTGCCGTCGGTCGAGTGACCGTTGCAAACTGTGCAGTTCTGCCCATTGTGTCCAGCAATGCTATCCAGTGCCTTCTGGGTAGCTTGTGGCAACTTGGATGGATCAGCCGCCGCCAAGTCCACGTGGTGGAGGGTGATATCGGGAAGGATGAAAGCAGAGGTCATGTCAGTGGCATTTCGCTGCTTCCTGCGCTGGGATGCTGCGGGCAACGAATTTTCTGAATAGCGCCGGGACCGCTCTGCAGTTGGTACCGGAAGACTGCGGTCTCCATCGGTATTGGCATTTGAGGCGGTGGTAATATCTCCAGTAGCTGAGGCCGGCCGAGGGATTTCTATTTTGGATTCGCGAAGAGATGACTTGCGAGGGCCAGTGGTTTTCAAAATGCTCTGTCTGGTCGAGTTGACGGTCTCTGTAGGATTGGGTTCCTTAGGGGCACTCGAACGTCGTTGCTTGCGCATCATTCTTTCTTCTTCCAATGTCTTGCGTAGTCGAGAGATTTCATGTTCATCAACAACACTCAACAAGGTAACGTCTGTTTCGGATGAAGCCTTGGTCTGCTCAGACACTTCCGGCCCAGTTACATCTTCCACTACTACTCGTTTCACGCGCTGTTTGCTCGTGTTGGGTTGTTTCCGGGAGCTCTTTGATTCGGAAGAGCGAGACACAGCTGGCTTTGATGGCTTAGAGGTTGATATACGTCTTGATGATGGCATCTCAATAGAGAAGAGAGCCTCATCGGCACGTTGCTTTTCAAGGCGAGAAATTTCCTTATCCACTTGAGTAGAAACCTTGGAGCGGGAGTCATCCTGGCGCCTGGTTCTCGTGGTGGAGCGGTTGCTTTTCGATGTAACGTCTCGAGTGCTCCGACTAGCGTCTCCACTGCGCTCAGTGTAAGATTGGCTATCATCGACATTTTCAGACTGGGCTGAACTAGCTTCGGACTCGACGGTGTCCTGTTCGCGGGCCTTGCGGCCCAAGGTTCGGCTGATCTGGGACTTGAGATCCGCATTTTCCTGTCGCAATTCCTCATTCTCGGCCTTCAGCTCTCGAGTTTCGAGATAAGCGGCTCCAAGTTGTGAGATAGCCGACTCTCTTTCATGGTTCAAGCGCTTGATAGCAGATTCTTGGACCTGGGCCTTTCGATCGGCAATGTCCAACTGGTTTTGTAAAGCGAGATTGGCTGCGTCTAACTTCTGGTTCTCATTTTCTAGGCGCTTAAAGGCCTTTTTGTGCGTATTATCCTCTGATTCGTACTTCGCGGATGACTGGCGAGATCTGTTTGCCTTCAAAGAGGAATTCTCCTGACGGTAGCCGTCTATTCTTCTCTCTGCCTCGGATTTGAACATTTCCAGTTCTGACACCTTGTCCTGAAGTAGTCGGAGATGAACAAACAATGCTTTCTCATCTTCCGGGACAGGCACCGCATCCAGCGGCATGTGCTCGTGGGGGAGAGATACGTCTGTGTGATCATGAAGTGGGGAAACAAATCGAGTAGAGCGCATCTTGCCCTGTCGGGAGTAAACAGGTGTGCCGTCTTCATACACACCAGAGACGAGTTCAGAGATGTTAGGGAGGTCGGGAAGAAGGAATGATTGATGGGTCATAGTATCACCAATAGTGTTGGTGTTGGTTGCATTGGCACTGCTTTTGCGGGGAGTTCCTGCATTGGAAGTCGATTTGCGGATTTCCTTCGCGTAGGCGTCTCGCGAAGCTCGCTCAATTGCGTCTGCAATCTCCTGGGAGGTATTTGCGTTTCCAAAACGCGTCGAACGCGTCTTCGTGGCGATAGGAGCAGGTCGCTCGTCTCCCAAAAAGGAACCCTCGTAGCTATCACGCACTTTCGCGTGCATATCAGAGAATGTTCGACGCTGGTCGCGTTGAGCCTTGGAAACTTGCGGGCTCATGGTTTCTTTCTGTGCTTGGGTCGCTCGTCGCACCTGAGCGTTTTTTCGTAGATTTTCACTGATTGCGCGACGCGATGGACGCGTGGCGACAACTGGCTTTTGTGGTGTGGGGTATTCAACGCGAATGGCGGGCGAGGATGAGCGTACACTGTTCTCGAAGCTCATCATAGAGCTGTGCGAGTCGTCGCGGTCTAGTTTGCCAGCAGCGCGTCCCACTTCAATAGACATATCGAGGTCGCTATGTGAAATATCGTCGTTCAACTCCTGTTCCTCCTCTTCGGAGGTCTGTATTTGCGAAAATTCGGGGAAAGCACGGTCAAGTGTTGATGTGTTGATATCGTAGTCAAGCTCCTCATCGACACGTCGTGTTGAGGTGCCCATTATTTCGTCGTCCAAATTGGTGAGCGAAAATGAATCGTCATGTAAACCAGAATTTCTGTTCATTGGAGGCATTCTAAGATGTAAAAGGGTGAGATTGAAGATAGGTGGTTTGTTTTGGGGCAAAGTCGGAATGTTTGGGTCGGGCGCGTCTCGGCAACCCCGGGAATTCTGATTGGTCGGAACCCCCCACAGCCGAACTACAGAATCGAATTGTTCAACTTCCTGATTTCTAGTTCGATCTAGTTTTACTTAGATCGCTGATATTTAACTATATTTTCACGAGATAGTAGTAACTGCGCTAATCATATTAGTAACCCTATCAGTGTTGGAGCGTATTAGCAAAAGTCTAAAACAAAAAGTCTAGGAATTATGTATCTTTTGTATGACTTTCCCACACAAAAGATACTTACCTAGGTACCATATGTATGAATTTTCTCCATCCCCGAAATACAAGTACATAACTAAGGAAAGAGAAAGGCAACTAAGATCTAACTTATGCTCTTCCTTACTATAAAACCCTTCATTGTCAGTCAAGGATATAGTACGGAGTACAAGGCACAAATCATCCAATCACGAGAGTGATAAGGATGAAACCCCAATTCAATCAGCTGTCAAGGCTCACTCCTTAGGGTTTGTTCTGCCTCTTGACACAGGTGGTTAAGGCATGCCCTTCGGTTTCTACGCCTATTGTTAAGACTGGATTTCCGCTCCAATACCACTCCCATCATGCTATCAACTCACGCCAGTATCATCACCCTCAGGCTATCTACTCACTCGCGGCTGGAAATAGCTCCTGCAAACCCAGGCCGACTTCAGTGAATCCCAACGAGGGTATCGGTGCTACAGACCAAACCTTTGCCCCAAGCACAGGCATGCTCAGCGCCTATATGATTTTCGTTGACTTCCCTGATGTACCTACCTCAGAACCCCACTGAGGAATTACACCAGCTCTTCATTCCCAGTACACCAGACTGGTACACCAATTCCTCCTTTCGTCGACTTACTCTCAACATCACCGCCTACACAATCCGCTTCTATCATATGCCCAAGGCATCTAGCACCTATGCCTATGACCGAGAGGTTACCTCGGAGCTTCTAACAAAATATATCCAAGGCGCGCTCGACTCCGTCGGCAGGACCATCAAATTCGCCGGCACCGATGTTCTCTATATCATCCCGACCAAGGCAGGAAAGCACATCTCATTCTTGCCTACCTACATGGGTGAACTAACGGCCGGGGATGGAACTGTTATTAGTAAAACTGTGACCTTTGGCCAAGATACTCCTGATGCATGGGGATTCCTGGTCATGACCCACGAGACAGAACACACAATGGGTTTACCGGATATATATCCCTCGGATGGTTCTGGTGGCAGCGCCATGTATGTTGGCGGATATGACATTATTATGGGTTTAATTAGTGGGGGGCTTCCGGATTACTTTGCATGGCATAAGTGGAAGCAGGGATGGTTTGCCGACGACCCGTTAAACTGTGTGGATAGTTCTGGATCAACAACTCGCACTATTACCCCTGTTGGCACTAAGGAGGGCGTTAAGGTGATAGTTGATGTGGCGTGAGTGAAATACTTCTCGTAAAAAAAGAGCTATGTTTTAGTTTATTATACTACTTTGTACTACTTTGTACTGTAGTATACCTCAAATCTCTAGTTCCTGATTCTATACTAAGCTTAAGTATCAACTTATGTAGGTAGTGGTGTTGATATTCCGCACGCTAGGCACCTTTGTAACTCTCGGTCAGAGCGAATTGATCTACATGTCTGTACTAATCTTTGAAACGGACAATCATACCTTGTAATCTTTCCGCTGCAGCGCTGGGTGACTTAACTTCAATAAGTAGGTGAGTTATTTTTGTTTATGGATACTAAACCAAAAGGACCCCTTCTCTTTCTTCTATTTCTTCTAGAAGACTTAAATTGTTGTCTTAGTTTACGAGAATCTTAATCCACTATATATATGGCCTTAGTAAGTTGTAATTGGTGGGGACTATGTTGGTATTAGCATATCGTCGAGCGAAGTAGTCAAATATATGTACGTATGCAAAGAAGCAAACCCAGCTCGCTAGTAAGAAACATTTCTTTAGTACCTTTTTTTATCCCTCTGCCCCTGCATTTCAAGACGCAAAACAAAATGAGTTCAGAGGAAAGATAATCGATAATCTCATGTGCACTCCATACAACACGTGGGGAAACGTTCAGGAAGGGCTCCACGCCAAACGAAAGCCACAAAAACTCTATCCCGGAGGCTTGGAAGGAACAAGCTAGCCTTGTACTTCGCTTGGAAGCAATCTAAGACATAGTGGGCCTATTGGCCGGAACTAACCTAGAAGGGAAAAGAAAATATGGATGTTGTATATGTTGATATGAATTGAGGACCAGATTGCACATACAATTGTCCTAAGGTCAGGATTAGGGAGATGTTAAAACTCCCCGTTGGGCTGATTTATAGATCTGGTACTTCTAGTAACTTTCACTTACATACTAAAACATGTTAGGACGGAGGTACTATTAAGTACCTCTCCACGGGTAGGGCCATTCCGGCGCCACGTGTTTCAGCTTCATAGAAAAACGGCGGACCAATCAGCGGGACCAAACCACTCACGAGCACAACGTCCGCAAGGGTTAACACGGGGTTAACATAAATGCTTTACAGTCAGGTCAACATTTAAAAATGGACTGATTTCCCCCTCTTCGCACTCTAATATCCTTGCCGCTTCCACGTACTTGCCGGAATATCATCTACTTATTCACCCGGTGCGATGGTAGCATTCTCCAAACAAAGCAATGGGGAGAAAGATGGCCTGCTTGGAGAGAGGCAAGATCAAGGCCGAAAGCAGCAAGGCCAGCAATCGTCCCGAAAATGGCTTGCATTGACTCTCGTGTCCCTGCTGGGTGCTTTCGCCCTGTTTGTATCTGTGAAGGGAACCCAATGCAACCACGCCCCCTCGCATACCACAACCCAGCCTGACCTACCTGTGGCTCCTCCCCTGGACAAGTCGAAGAGATCATCGCATCACGAACATGCTTGCGATACTGTCGACGGTGGTTATCAATGCAACTCCGAGCTCTCGCACAAGTGGGGCCAGTATTCACCTTATTTCTCTCTTTCAGACGAATCAGCCATCTCAGATAAGGTACCCCATGATTGTCAGATCACATTTGCTCAAGTGATCTCCCGTCATGGTGCTCGATTCCCATCGGCCAAAAAGAGCAAGTCGTATGGCAAGCTCGTGAAAAGTATCCAAGCGAACGCCACTTCATACAAGGGCAACACGAAGTTCATCCGCTCATACAACTACACCATGGGTGGTGATGATTTGGTGCCTTTCGGAGTGAACCAGATGGTGAACTCGGGAACCAAGTTCTACCAGCGCTATGCAGCGTTGGCTAGGAAGGCCGTGCCATTCGTCCGCATATCTGACTCGGACCGGGTTGTGGATTCAGGAGTGAACTTCATCAAGGGCTTCCAGAATGCAAAGTCGAGTGACAAGAATGCCAATCACAGCCAACCAAGCCCTAAGGTCGATGTCCTCATCTCAGAAGAGTCTGGCGCCAACAACACCCTGAACCACAGCGATATCTGCCCCAAGTTCGAAGACAGTGACCTGGGCGACGAGGTCGAAGACAACTACATGGCAATCTTCGTGCCACCCATCAAAGCCCGTCTTGAGGCTAACCTCCCTGGTGTTAAACTCGAAAACATCGATGTGGTCAGTCTGATGGACATTTGTCCCTTCGAGACAGTGTCCCTGACTGCCGATGGATCCAAGTTATCTCCATTCTGTCAGCTCTTCACCAAAGCTGAATGGAGCCAATACGACTACCTCCAGTCACTGAGCAAGTACTACGGTTACGGCGCGGGTAACCCGCTCGGCCCCACCCAGGGTGTCGGTTTCGTGAACGAAATCATCGCCCGTCTCACTCACACCCCAGTTGTGGACAACACAAGCACAAACCGGACGCTCGATGCCCCCGGCGCTGCGACATTCCCCCTCAACTACACCATGTACGCGGACTTCACTCACGATAATGGAATGATTCCGTTCTTCTTTGCTTTGGGACTGTACAACGGCACTGCCCCGCTCTCGCTCACCCAGGCCCAGTCTACTGACCAGACGGATGGGTTCTCATCCGCCTGGACGGTGCCTTTCGGTGCTCGTGCTTATATCGAGATGATGCAATGTCGCCGTGACCCGGAGCCGCTCGTGCGAGTCCTCGTTAATGACCGTGTTGTTCCGCTGCACGGTTGCCCTGTGGATAAACTTGGCCGTTGTCGCCGTCGCGATTTCGTCAAGGGGCTTACCTTTGCAAGCTCCGGCGGCGACTGGGCCCAGTGCTACGCATAGGGCACTTCGAAAATAATTGGTGCAGGGTTGGTTTTCCTTTAAATCATACTTCTGCTTCACGATACCCCTAAAGATTGCATCCTTACATAGATATCCTTATTTTTTGGCTAGTGTTAATGTAGTACACGTTACTACGAAATCAGTGCCTTAAGAAACAATGTAATTGTATCCAAATATACCCGAACGGCTCTAATGCATGCAAGTCATCAAAGAAAAAGTAATTCAAACAGCCACCAACCCCAAAAATCATTCCAAATAGTAACCAGCACGTATGAAACATCTCTCTACCTCTCACTATTACATACTCCAATGTGACCGACCATTCCTTTTAACTTGATGCGCAGAAAGAACCCACGCCTCCCAAAGAGGCATCTGCTCACGCAGGACATGCACACCATCATCTCCCAAGTCCTCACTAGACAAAGCACACAATCTCTCAAGCGAAGTCCTCATCGGCAATCGCCTTCCCCTTGCAAAAGTGGGGAGTCCATCAGACGCGAGCGGGACAGTAGTCGGCGACTGAACAGCCGAGGACGTACCAGTCGCAACAGTAAAAGAAGATGGCACAGGACCGGCAGGGTAATCATCAAACACCTCGACACCGTTTGAAACAGCCATGGAATCAAAGTGTGCAGCGTAGTCAATATCCTTCAGAACCAGTCGCTCCAACTGCTCCATTTCGTCACGCAGGACAGCCAGCACATCGCGCCACAACCCGCCAGGTCGGAGGTAGACGCCGAGGAGGCGGAAGTCGCGAAGCTGGGGACTGTGGCGACGTGCTAGTGCGATTATCTCGTTTGCACTCAGGCGCCAGCCTTGGATGCTGAGTTTGCGGAGGGTTTTCCAGCGGATGTGGTGGAAGAGTAGCTCGAGGTCGAGGTCTAGGGGTGTTTTGCTGAGGAAGCCGATGTGGATGGCGATGAGGTTTTTGGCTGCGACGAAGAAGCGATGGAAGACTTCTGAGAGGTCGGCCATTGTTGTGGTGATGTCTGTTGTTGAATGAAAGTTTATGTCAAGGCTTGTGAGGCGTCCGCCCATGGCGGCGAGGGTTGTTGACGGGGCGTGGAGGAGCTGGAGGGTTGCTTCGGGGCTGATTTGGGGCCCTGTGAAGCGGATGGAGCTGCAATTGGAGTCGAGGAGTGCGATGCTGAGGTTTGTTACGGCACGCGAGCAGGCGGTTTCCCAGTCGAAACGGATGCTTGTTGCGGTGCTGGTGTCAGTTCCTAGTGAATGGTCACGTATAAAGTCGATGAGGCACTCGTCTGCTTCGTCTTGGAGTCTTAGCAGTTTTATTTCCTGTAGAGCTGAGAACGACGAGATTGCACGGCGGAGGCGGGTTTGGTCATTGTTGGTTTCAGTTAGATTGGTTTGTTCACGCAGTCGGCGGCTGTGTATTTGAGATAGTTCGGGATTCTCTGACCCCAAAGTTCGCAATGTCCGGCCCCATCCTGTATTTTGCTATTAGTCAATTTGCTCGTTTGTGAGGGATTGAAGAGCTGGTACCGCTTCCTTGATAAAAGGGTCGCACCATGTATGTGATGGTTTTCACATAGTAGGCCAGTTGCATGTCTACCAGTTCATCTAGTCGCCGGAAGCCGTGGTCAGAAAAGCGTAGAGTAAATTGATTGAACTTGTAGGGGGTGCCAATTCGCATGAAGCGCTTGCAGACGAGTCGAAAGTGATCAAGATCGGACACTTCGCCATATTGGTGGCTGCTAGGCCTGGCAGTATGTGCATTTCCATTGAATCTGCCGTTTAGGGCTCGAGGTGCGGGTTCGAGAAGCGAGGATAAGATCTCGCTCAGTAGCTCGTCAGCGAGATCATAAATGTGACGTGGCTGGGCCATGATCGGCGCGTGCAGCCGAAGCACCGGCTGCTTGATGAAGTAGCAGCAACATGGAAATATGGAGGAATCGAGGGGAAATCGATGCTCTTAACCTGTTCCCAATACCGGAGAGACAAGTCACGGAGGGAATTGGGAAGAGGGGGCAGATGAGAAATAAAAATAAAAAATAAAAAAACATATCTCATACTCGACTCGTCGCTGTTCTCCTGCAGACACTAGTAGGACGGTTGACTTGTCTCACCATGCATGGCGAGAGCTCTCGCCCTAACGATTGATTTCGCGACCGGGGACGATCCTCAAGTGCCTGACTTAGCGCCCTCTGCACTGACAAGCCGGGCTCTCTAATCCAATCCGCTTGATTTCATTGGTAACGCTGCCACACAGGAATCACATGATTGATTGACTCTGCGGCCAGCCAGCGTGCGAACCTGCAGGAAAGGCCATTGAATGAGAGCGAGTAGTGTTGGAGGGGCCAATGCAGACCCCGCCGGGAAGTCGTCACACCATGCAGAGTGATGGACCATGCGTGTGGTTTATGTGTCTGTCCAAGAGGGCAGGCAACCATTGATTGGGGATTAATGGCCGAAATCAAGATGAACTAATGTATGTACAAGTGTTTCAGAGATTATCTACTAACTGTTGGATCTCCCGTATCATTACGTGCCGTGTGTATGTATGTGCCTATCAGACCTTCGAGATGTGGACTCGGCGGCGTCTGATATCTGTGCTGCTGATTTTGGACTCGAAGCCCTCGACATCAGTGGCTGTGGTTGCCTCTCCAGATTGGAGTACATCAACCTCGAATATGGTGAGGCCTTTCCATCCCTTCTTCGCCCGCTCTTCGTTGACGGCTGCCCCTCCTGAGTGCGTCTCTTTCGAAACAACAATTGCTCCAAGGTTCTCCACGGTAATCGTGGGCCCAAATGGATCGGAGATTTCCACAAATTCAAACGTCAGGTTGTGTTGGATCTTTACGAGGACAGTCTTGCCATTGGGACCCGGCGCAAACGCACGGTTGATCTGCGGTGGTTTCTTTTCAGGCGAGAAGTCCATAATGGCCGTCAGAAAATCCGCAGTACTCTGCCAACGCTCCTCCCAACTCTCAAGAAATTCGGCATATTTTTTATTGACCAACAGTGCATCCCCGGTCACTCCGATGGTCAGGCGGCCCTCCTGCTCCCGGTCCAGCGGTTCCAGGACCAATGCAACTGCTGTAAGCAGGAGCTTGTGACCAATGTGAAGGTGATCAAATGTGCCACCAACGACCACGGAATAGTATGGAGTAGACAGATGTCGGTCGTCAGGAATTAATAGGCGGTCCGACATCGCCCAGTCAGGCTTGGTTATGATGGCTTGCATGCTTGCTGCAGTGCCGTCCCGAGCCTGGCTGCCAACACTGTTGGTGAAGGAATTAGCCAAATTTTGACCGGCTGTGTTGGACAAATAGAAAACATAATTCCAACAGCGCCCTGAATTTGCTAGCGATTGGATGTCCAGAATGGGCCCAAAGCGAGGACTATCAGAGGCCAGAATGGCCGAGGTGTTCTCACTTGCATCGATAAATACCACCCGGGTATCAATGCCACCTGGAGAGTCCAATTCGATGTTTTGTGTTGCACAGACAACACCAACCAGGGTATAGATGCTGGTTAGATAATTTTGGAGTTGTGCAAACACTTTCGCACGAGGTTGGCAGCTCAGGGAAAGAAGATCTGGAAGGGCCAGAGCAATATCCAGCACAGCGGTATGGTTGGATCCAATCAAGGCATTTGAGAGCTTAGTGTAGACTTCCACCAAGGATGGCTGGAATGCATCTTTGACTTGGGCAAAAGAAAAGGCTGGAGGCTGGGGAAGTAATAGTAAAGCCGAGGGTGAATTGGAATGATCAGAAGCCATGGTGTGAAGAATATATAACTACAGTAATGAGCACTGGGGTTAACACTCAAGTGAGGAAGAGATAGAAGACCAATAAAGAAAGCAAAAAACCATAGAAATCACAGAAATCATAGAAGCAAAAAGAACCACCACTCTGAAGATGAGATCGGATGCATCCCCATCGCAGGCTGGGGTATCCTGCTGAGTCAGCCATTCTCGTGGGATGGATGATACCCCCCTCTGTCCTCCACTCTACTACTCTCTGATTGAGATGAGGATGCCATTGAGAGCCAAGTGACCTGATAAGCTGGAATGATACCTGGCTGACACGGTCCTCTGGTTGGAGCTCCTTCGAAGCCCCGCTACATCTCCAATTTGGTGCATCTCCCAACCTCCTTCACTGATCTCGATCGAGTAATAGTGGAGCTCATCCTCCAACTACGATCCATCGCACCATCCCCCTGCATAGACGGCGCTCTTGCTCTTCAGTCTATACAGCATCATGTCGAACCCCGCCTCCTACGACTCCCACCGGCGGTCAACTGTGTTCAGTCGCCAGCCGGAGGAGCTTCACATTCCATCAACCGGGCTAATCAATCCAAACCTGTCCCACCAACCCTCCTCGCACGACTATCCCACCACACCGGACGCAGGTGCCCGGCTTCCCTCGATCAACGTACAACAAAGCTCTCAGTACGGCGGCGACGGGAACAGCAGCAGCACTGCCCTTCCCGGTGCCTTGCAGCCAGGGAATCAGAACCGCCCGGCTGCAGCATCAATAAATACCGCTCCACCAGTCGTACCTACCATGCCACAGTCGTCGTCTTCGTCGCAAACCAACCACCGAGCCAGCATGATTAACTCACATGGACATTCACGATCTAGCCCGGCCGGGTTCGACCAATCCATGTACAAACAACATGGTGCGCCCGATGGCTCCAAATATCCCTCCTCCCCTGGAGCATTTCCGCCTCCCACCCCGCAAGGCTCCAAGTACTCTCCTCTGGGTCTGTCCGATATCAGGCCATCCGGTGAACACATGTTGAGCGAGGCACTTATGAACCCCGGAATATCATCGATGCCTTACAATAACGGAGAAAACCAGGTGCCGACCAACAGCAATTACGTGGCACCATGGCCTATATATGCAGTGGACTGGTGCAAATGGCCCATCACAGGCAATTCGGGCTTCGGTGGAAAGATAGCCATGGGAAGCTATTTAGAGGACAGTCACAATTATGTATGTGCATGCATCCATTGGATGAATATGTTTATGCTAACTAGTCAATAGATTCAAATCCTCGATGCGCACTGGACACAACCAGATCCCGACACTCCAGATGCAGCTGCTGGAGAAATCAAACTGGACTATGTGAAAACGGCCGAGGCGACACATTCTTACCCGGTTACCCGTATTCTCTGGGAGCCTCCTTCATCCCAGAAGCAATCGACTGATTTGCTGGCCACGTCAGGAGATCACCTTCGCTTATGGTCACTGCCGAATTCTCAGCCTCTCCAAAGCTCTAACTCGATCACTCGTCCAACGAACCAGCGAGACCCCGCCACCTCCAAGCTTTCCCCGCTGGCTTTGCTGTCTAACTCCAAATCCCCCGAGCACACTGCTCCCATTACCTCCCTTGATTGGAATACAATTTCTCCAAGTCTTATCATTACTTCGAGCATTGACACAACATGCACCATTTGGGATATTCCCACATTGACAGCGAAGACGCAACTGATTGCCCACGACAAGGAAGTGTATGATGTCCGCTTCTGCGCCAATAGTGTCGATGTTTTTGTAAGCTGTGGTGCTGATGGCAGTGTGCGAATGTTTGATCTGCGAAGCCTCGAGCATAGCACAATCATTTACGAGCCGACAGATAAGACCGAGAAGCGCAAGTGCCTGCTAGAATATAAAGTATTTGCCTTGAATACTGACAATATCTTCAGCAGTGATGACTCCCGGGAGCTCCAGTCCCCCTGGCAAATCGCAGACTGGCCTCTATCCCCCGCCTTTGTTGAGAATCGCAGGTATGGACATCGTGACCTCTACATAAAGTATAATTGCGAGTTAACAATCCGGTAGCATCTCCCCATGATGCCCATCTCCTGGCAACATTCTCACAGGACTCTAGTGTTGTCCGCGTTCTCGACGTGCGACAACCAGGTCAAGCCCTATTGGAACTGAAGGGCCACTCCGCTGCCTTGAACTGCGTAGAATGGTCTCCAAGCCGTCGTGGCATCCTGGCATCCGGCGGTGACGATAGCATGGTTCTCCTCTGGGACCTCATCAACCAGCACAATGCTGCACCAGTCGCTTCCCCTCCCTCCACCACCCCTGGGGCACCGACTTCCACAACCTCGGAGCGCGGCCCAGCTGGCGTCTGGCAGAGCGAATATGAGGTGTCCAACATCAGTTGGTCTCCGCAAGGCGGGCCCAACCGCACTGGCCAGCCACGGGAATGGCTGGGAGTGTGCGGCGGAAGAGGACTAACAGGGGTCGCATTATGAGCCAACTAAAAAAAGAGGTCTTGATTTCCTTACGACGTCTCTTCTCTCTCTTCCCTTGAGCTTTCTGATAACCATGGCTTTTGCATTAGATGGTCCAATCTCTCTGATATTTGTTTCTGTTTGCCGCGATTTATTGCTTCGCGTGCGCACGGCATCTCCTATTTCACTTTGCCTTGCTGTTTGTGTGCTTCCCCAGTACCGGTCGGCTTTTTCGTGTCGGACTCGGTACGCTCTTTGCATAAGTCGAGTGAGAACCCAGTGATCTTCATGGGCTACTCCTGTGTCTATTGATTGGCCATACTTCTGACTTGTTTGGTACGAGTGAACGAATGAATGAACTATACATTGGATATGTACCATTGCTATTGGTTGGGAGTGGCCTTGGACCACCTATTCTACGTAAATCATTGTACTCTCGTATAACTTGGCAGTCATTGAAGTCTTCATTACACTGATTGTATGGGATATACATCTACTTTGATTTTCTGTAGAAGGAGTAGTATGACGTGATAGTCTTGGTTTAATCATGGCTCTAAGTAACAGATGTATGAAGAGACCAACAGTCCGATGCAGGAAGAATAAACAAAGCGGCTCGCCCAGCGAGCAGGTATTATATGGAGTACAGGTGCAGCAAGACAGAGAAAGCAACCGCTAACTAATTTCAGCTTAATATAAACGATTCATGCTAGTCAACGAACAATTTCACTCTGCGTGGGTAGCCAGGTTTGGGCGACCGAGTGTCGGACCCTTGGAAATGAGACGATCCTCGAGCGAGCGAGCAAATTTGACGCTGGGGATATCCACCGCGCGCCAGAACACATCGCCTAGCCAGATGGCGACGGGAAGACAGATCAGCCAGCCGATGAGGAAGCCGAGACAGTATTGGAAATTGGTCTCTTTGCCAGTGAGATTCCAGATATTGGGCATGATGGAATAGCCCAGGCAATGAAGGACGGGGCCGTGGACGACGTAGAATGCAAAGGAGATCTTGCCTAGGTATTGGGAGAAGGAATTTGTGAAGAGTTTCTGGATGTCGGGGGAGTGGTTAATAGAGAAGACAATGAGGATGGCTCCGATGGTCTGGGGGAAGCGGTGCGGCTCTGGGTAGGTCTTGGGGGTGATGTGCCACAGCCAGCTGTAGAAAGGCGTCCATTTGAAACCGATGTTGGGACATGAACCGAAGTACAGACCGACTATGAAGAGTGAGATCCATAGCCCACGGCGGGAGACCCTGATGGTGGTTTTGCTCCCGGGACTGAGGCGAAGTGTTATTTTATTATCTTCTACCGCCGGTCGCGCGGATTGCTCCCAGGTCCCATTGATAAGGTCCACTTCGGCCATTAGCATACCAAAGAGGAATAGGACGATTTCCCAGCGACCATAACGGACGCAGAACCAAGTCAAGCCAGAAACTACTGTCATGCGCACAGGTGCCACTAAGCGTGATGTTCCCATGATAACGACGAATAGGATAAGCGAGGAGCGGAATTCGAGAGGAATTGTCCAAAGGTGCGGATTGTAATAGTTGTAGTAGAGCGCATAGTCGAATGGGTTCATCAAGGTTGCCAACGTGACCCACAAGTCATCGCTTTGTTTTGAGAAGGATTTATACACATGTGGATGTTGCTCGTTGGTGCCAAGGATGGTGTGTCCCTCCTTGATGACGGCATGGGAGTAATTGTACAGCCCGAGGCGAACAGCCACAAAGACGCAAAGAATTCCAGCAATTGCGGGGATATATAAACGAAATGCTCGGCGAAAGGTTCCTGATGCGAGCACGGTGAAAGTTTGACCGAAGGACCTGCTCCGAATCGTTTTCAGCGGTTTATATGACAGAACGTAGCCGGATAGGACGAAGAAGATGGCCACCATAATGTGACCAGAGATCAGCATATGGACGATGGGCAACTGGTGAATTCCAAAGTTTTCCCCGCCAAATCCCCATCCTATCGCGACCTGCCATGTGTATGTGAAAAAGAAATGGAAGTTGAAGACCAGCAGACAGGCCCAGCCACGGAGCCCGTCTAAAGCCGCGATGGCGTGGAGCTTCGCAGGCTGGGGTGGCGAACTGCCCACTAGGTGTTGTAGGAAGCTTGGCGTGAGCGCAAGTGCCAACTTGTGCCATGTGTCTTCAGAATATGCCAGCCAGTCTTCTTGCGACATCTTCGGGGCTAGTCCCTCGGGATGCGCGAGTATGTTGGAAGGGTGAAATTGTGAGAAGCCATTCCAGCGGGATGTGATTGTTGAGCCAGATTCCGAGGCAGATTCGAGGTCTTTCAAAGGGATATCGGAGGCCGAGGTGGTGGCCCGATCTTGGGGGTGGGATGCCATATTGTTATATTCTGCAGGTCGGCCGATCGCAAGTGGGCATGTTCGGTGGGGCAAAGGCCTTAATTCACACGCGTTAATAGACAAAATGAATCATCTAGGCCGGTGTAAGGTATTGGGAAATTTGAGAGAAGGGAACTGGACAGTTCGCTCGTCCAGCGAGGTGCGATAGAGCCAGCCGGTGATGCGGGTGCGGCCCCTGGGGCTGAGGTCGGCAAATTCGGGCAAATCCGTCAGCAGGAAGGGGGGGCCTGGTTCGCCGCCACTGGAAATGGCGAGATATCAGGGAGGTGAAATTGGAAATTAAACGAGAGCCAGGGATATTCAAGGCGACTCGAAGAGTCAAGGAGATTAAAGTAAAGACAAGACAGAGAGAGTCGCCGATCGATTGCCGTTTTCGTTAATCCGCATTCAGAACGTGATTTGCATAAAAGCACTCATCGTTCTTATATAAATGAGGCTATAGTTCAAAATTCAGTTACATTAAGATAAATCCTTGATTTATATAGATATCTATGGATGTGTCTTCGAGGTGTCTGGACGCGTCAGTATCATGCAGCAGGCGAGTAGTCAATAATCATAGATATCTACTTCTAGTACTTCCTATCGTTGAATTGCTGAATGGTCTCTATGTTAGATCTTCTACTGCTTGAATTAACAGTAGAACTTCTCGTATCAATTCTAGTATTTCAGGTAGAAAAGTGTTAAGAGAGGACTACGTCGAGGTGCATAGTGGAATGTGAGAGGAAGGATGATAGATTGAGAGTCTAGACACAAGATATTTACAACTATATAGTTATATTATGTATCAGCCTGAGAAAAGCGGCCGTTGACAAACCACGGTAGATTGGTAAATAAGAAAGCATTCACAAGATATGTTGTAGGATGGCGAGGTGCAAAGTAATATCAACAAAGCTGTCTGCTTACTAGATTGGAGCTTTGAAAATACGTGCGACTACTTGATATTATAGTTGCATACTTATTGGCAGACAGGAAGATTAGCTTGCCAGTAAGATCATTACACAGCGATTTATTCTTCCTACACTGAGGTTGTAGGTTGATTGAAGGATAGTGTATAGTTCCTAAAACAGCTTAGCGTGAGTATATATGCCTTAGGTGTTAACGCCAAGACATCTCGAGATCATCACCGTGGCCTTTTTATCATCGCAGAGGAATCAAGAGGTTGAAACAGATATATCATGTTGAGGACTGTTAAGCAATTGTATGGATTGGGTGGTTTCTAAAAGATAATAGACGTTTTCCATAGCTCACTCTACCAAGCTCTCCGAATGCATCGTACTTCTTAAGAGCTCCATTTTTCACGGGAGCTTCGTTGGACATTTTTGAGCTCCAAAGCTCCCAATGTAGAACTTAGACATCTCTGTGATCGATACGAATTGACACACAATACAGAACATTGGACCTTGATGTCGCCGGTTCCCTAAAGCGGCGACGATCCTCTCAGCTCCCTGATTCGCGCAATTCCGCGGTTCGAGAACTTCTCCCTTCCTCTTTGTCCATCCACGCTCATTGTCCCGCCGCGTTCTTTCTGCTCCCCGACGTCTTACGATACGATTTGAATGTTGCGATCGACTGTCGCGTGCATTTCTTGATAAAAGTGCTCGCGTGGTCGAAGTGGTCCCGAAGTGGATGTAGTCACGATGGATTTGAGCACGATCATGAACACCGACGGCGGCGCCTCCAATCCTCCACCTCCAAGCAACTCGGCCAGTTCTCCCACATCCGATCAAACCCCCCAAAAGCGCCCGAAGAAGGCAGCTTCTTATTCAGAATATCCTACACGTCCGCCCCAGCCTTCTCCGTTGCAACACCCGCAACACGCTTCCCCGGAGCGAAGCTCACCTTACGCATCGGTTCAATCGCCATACCAACAATTCAACTCGGGCCCAGTGATTAATACAGCGGTGAGGTCTCAACGCAGTCAGACACCTCCACACATCTCGACACCGTATGGTCCGGGCACGCGTGATCCATTTGGCGCGCCAGCTTACGGGTCGCATCCCCAACACCCCGGTGGTCCTCTGGTTTCGCCTTACACACCACAGCCGCTGAGTGCTGGACCGCAGCACCCAGAACAACAATCCTATTTCGCCCAGCAGCGTTCTCAACAGCGTTCTCAATCTCTTCAATCGGTGATGACAACACCCCGAGCTCCAGTTGAATCTTTCCGCAGCCCTCCCGTCGCATCGCAACCTCTTCCATCGCAGCACTTCTCTCCCACTGCACATCGATCTATTCCCGGCACCCCACTAGGTCCTCCTCCTGCCTTTGCCACCCGCCAGTCGCCCTCAACTGCCCGCCCGCCGTCCTCGGGACACGATTCCCCCAGCAATCCCCTATCCAGCCCTAGGCCCACACAGGAGGCCTTAACACGAGATCAGGTTCCAACCAAGTCACCTGCGACTCAGCGGCAGTTCTCTCCGCATACTTCTCAGCCCTCTGAGCTGACTCATCCTCCTTCGGGCGGGTTAAAACAAGAGCCAACCGAGAGCGCCAGTCCCAAACCCATCTCCCGTCACAATAGCATCGTCACAGCCTCCGAGTCTGCGACGGGTGGTCAAATTCGTTCTTCCGAAGATCGAATGCTGGTTGAGAGTCCCACCGCACACAAGCCCACCGTCGCAGGATCGGATTTCGTAACCTCCCCGTTGGCACCGGGCAGTCGAATGAACAGTTCACCCTCCGGCGCTCGCGGAGGCGCCCATGCCGTGGACATGGAAATTGACCACGAAGCACGCATCGATGCACACCAGCCCAAGAAAAAAAGAAGGAGGTACAACGAGCCTCCGATCTATGCTCGGCTGACACCCCGCAACACAAGCAGACGCCCCATTATTCCCAATCCTCGTCCTCCAGTTCCAAAACATGCACGACAGAGCCATTACGATACCACCCTGGCTGCTCGCAGACGGTCTTCCTCGATAATGGCAGTCACACCTGCTGCACGGGTCACACGAGCACCTGTTGTTGCTTCACCAAGCACAAGTATGCCGCGTGTGCATGCACCCCCAGCTCCGCTGCCTCCCTCACTTCGTCCGCCGAGTACTTCGCAGGCGGTAGGATCGCTGGGCCCTTGGGAGCCGTCTATTACTGGCTTCATTCCACATGAGGAAATTACAAAAACCCTTTGTGATTTCTTGTTTCAGCATGTGGTCATGAGAAAAGATGTGAATGCCGGACCAGCAGGCTCTGCTGCTGCCGGCCAGGGGACCGTCATCGAGATTGAGGCGAAATTGGGCCATATTATCGATCTGGACAGCAGAGACCGACTCCACCTTCCAATTTTAACTGAGAGCGTCCTTAATCGGGAGAATGCACGGATTCGGACATCATTCGAGAGTAAAATGACTGTGGTACGTTGATTTCCCGATCTCCCAGTGAGGATGCCTCGACCCCGATGGAATTTACTGACCATGCTCCACAGGAACAACACCGAGCCATGAATAATTTTCTGAATGAGGCTGTGAAAGCGTCAATGCCGCAGACCAACTCGACCCGCATGCCGCTTGCATATGTGCACAAGAAAGAACGCGACACCTTTTATGAGATTCAGGCAGCTGATTTGCCCCCGGTGATCCGTCAAAATTTGAACCCGAGACACAAACCCAAAGTCCGGGTGACAACTGATGAACGAACTGGTGAAATTCTCGCGAAAATCGTCAAATGTCGAGTCGCTGACGTAGACGTCTGCAGTCCACGGACGACTGTGGATTGGCGCGTCAGTGTCAATCTGGAAATGCAATACACAGGCGACGTCAGCAATCTCCCAGTGATAGATGCAGCTGTCACACACGGCGGACGAGGTGATCGCATCAAAGATCGCATGAGCTACCGCCACTTGGCCTACCAGGTGGACTTGACTCAGGTAGCCAAATCCGATGTAAGTTTATTCAAATGTTCTGTGTCACCCCCCAAAACAGTCTTCTGACCATACCGCAGCAACAACCGGGCAAGCATGAGTTTGAGCACGAGCTTGAAGTTGAAGTCTCGGCCGAGGAAATTCGTCGCCAGGGCCAGCTCGCTAGGTCCGGTGATCCTAACCAATACGAGGATCTCGTCAAGGGTTTTGTGGATAATATCCGTGTGCTGGCTCGAGCAGTGCCGCCATGATAGTCTTTGCCGCATTGTATTATGTATTTTTTTCTGATCTAGGCTTTACTGGGTTTTAGTTTGTGGTTCACTGGAGATACGGTTTTTGGTAAAGAAAAAAGTATGCACTGCATTAGATATCGTGCATGGGTTCTATGTTGTCTTTAGGGCGACATTGCTACCTAGACACGGAAATGTCCCAATTCATCATTTCGGTCGCCTCGGTTTGGCTGAAAATCTCCTGTGAAGATGTTCTATAAAAGAAAGTAATAACCCTATCTCGTAGTACTTTTGGATAACAGACTGAGAACCGGGCCGTTCTAGATAGCCCTGGCTGATAAAGCCCATCCACAAAACCTTGCTGTTAATGCCGAGTATGAAGAATATTATCAAAGTCCATTTGTCTTCAGCAAAGGCATTGTGTGCTATAAACAGACAGACCCTATCCCCAAGAACTATTGTGATATACCTCATAGCCATAGGCCACCGGCGTAGGAGCTTGTTTTCCTCTTGTCTTACTCACTGCCACCCATCAGAAGAATACAATCTATACCCCCAGCTTGGGGAAGATCTTCCATCTCAGTCACAATGATCTTGATCGGTTCGAAGTCGATTTAAGCATCGCTATGTTTCCAGTAGTGTTCCTCTCCTTGACGGAGGAATACTTTGAAAATATCGCCAGAGGTACCACGTCACGTATATCTGCCACTCTCTCAAGAGGCGTGTCACATTCCAGAACGACGATCCGGAGTACGTGCCTTATTACCTGCTATAGCAGAGACAAGGAAAAACACGGAAACAGAAAGCCTCGATCTGTGTCGCATGCTAATGAGGTTGAATGCATTCAAATAAAAGCTCGACGGTGCTCGAACCTTGTTCAAGACACATCAAGACGAGAAGATAGGATCGGAGAGATATAGCTGCGGCAATAGCGGGCTTACCATACACTGCATGTTTACCGAAGACAATGGCTTTTCCTGGTGCGGACACCATGAATGTGGGAGCCATTGGCAATGAGGCTTTTCTTTCCATGCTGAATTGCAGAACCTATCGATGGGGTTTGGTAGTCGGGCTGCTAGACAGGGTTCAGTTCAAAGCTCGAAGCGCCCAGGTGCTAACCAGCGGTGACTCAGCACCCTATTCGCCACATCTAAAGCCAATATGCATGCTTGATCACATCACTCGCTCCTACAGCTCCTGCCGCCTTAACTAGTTTGTATAAATTAGCGCCTTCCAGGAGTGAGACTCAATGGAACAATAAACATACAACCTATCTTGCAGCCAGAAATTATTTCATGAGCCAATCGACTCATTGAGTCTCCCACCAGGCCAACCTAGCTAGGTAAGTGGTCCTATATATACCAACTTCCATGGGCCTAAGGATTTCTGGTCCCATATCCTGGTCCCATCTAGTCTTCTCCAAAACCCAACCCATATAGGTTTGGGGTCTGACTTCTATAGCCTAACCTAACCTAAGACCTAAGACTAGTTACCTATGATTATCTTATATATCTTTTATATCTTATTTTTATAGTAGAGTAGGTAGTAGAAGTATAATAAAGAATCGAGATATATATATTTGAACATTGGATTCTCTACTTTTCGAACATTTCCCACTTTCTTTTAAAATATATTAATAATGGGTTTATAGGGATAACTACCAAATAATATAGCACTTTACCTAAATAATACACCATATTTTTTAGCAGAATTAGTGTTTACACCGGTTATAGTGCTGCAGCACTCCCGCAGCACTGTAGCCCCTGGCGTTATGGTGCAATTTCAAAAATTAGATTCGCGCAAAAATATTTCTTTTGGATGTCCGAGATACCCTAGTTAGTTCCAATGTGGAAGTCCACACTAAAGTAAATATCGTGGGCTTCTCGGTCAACTAATACGATAATTCACTGTTCAGATATGTCTGTCGTAGGACATTTCTTACATAAAACGAGCTATCCTAAATAGGTAGTCGGACGCGCTATCAGGAACCCACATGATCTACACCCCCCGCATTGCATTAAACGGGCCATTCGCATTCCCACGCAACGCTTCCAAGTACAACACCCCAAATCCGGAATGTCGACCCGCTCACATCAAGGCTGCTGGACATGTAAACGACGGCGACGTCGTTGCGACAATGCGCGCCCCTCGTGCCGAAATTGTACCGAGCGCCAAGCCACGTGCGAAGGCTATGAGGTTCGGCTAAGATGGGGTACGGGGATTGCGTCGCGCGGTCACTTTACTGGTGCTGATAAACCGGTTAAGAGTTCTGTGCCGTCTAGGCAGAGAGGAAGACAAAGAGACCTTAGTAAGGAGAGGAGAAGGCGGGTGGAGCTGGAGGGGGGTTCTGGTCAGTGTCAACAGTGTGGCCTATGGAATTGATGAGATTACTTGATATTGATTGGTGCGTAGTTTTGGACGCGAATCGGGAGTTAGAGCCAGCAGTTTCGCAGAGGGTGGTTGAAGACGAGGCTCTTTTCAATGAATGTGAGTTCGCAGCAGGAAACCATTTGAGGATGCTCATTGCGACATTAATACTGACACCGAGTAGTTATGAATAACGGTATTAACTCGCTTCATTCAACAACAGCAAGAGACAGCATGCTTCATCCGCGTCTTCCGCAGCTTTGTCAAGAATCGAGCGCCTTGTATTCTATCTGCATTGCATTCCAACTCGCATTGTCAAGCACAGTCAGTCCCCAGTTCTGCGAGTACTTCGATACTGCATTAAGGACCTTTCGATCAGAACTGGCGTGCAGCACCACCTTATCCGATGGGACGTTGACTTCGGGGCTGCTGCTGTGTAGCATTGGCGTGTGTAACCTCAACTTCTTTCTCAGCCATCCTCTGGCTTAAGGTTCTGACACTAATTTAATCCCAGCTGATGCACGGCCTGCCCTGGACTATGCACTTAGAAGGTATGCACAACATCCTGCAGAGCCATGACCTCAACGGTTTGCACCAATCCACTCCAAATCACTTTCGTATTCACCTCCTCGAGGTGATGGGGGTGTTAGATATGGCCTGCTATTCTATCGGTCGCCAGGCCCCAGAAATTGGTATCTGGCGCCGATATTGCCAGCCTGCGGCGCCCAGATATGGTGTTGAGCCTGTGAGCGGTCTGCCTCGTACATTACTTGATATCTATGCTGGGATAGGCGCAGAGACTACAGAGCAGACTCTTTGGGACTGGCCTGGCGAGACAGGGAGCTTTTTACAGTGTTATCTGTGGGAGGCGCATCGGCTGGCTGGTATCCTGGCCCTCAGAAAGCAAGCTAACACTTATTCTGCTACTTTTCCCAATCACAATATCTCGGCATGGCGACAGCCTGCTAAGTGTCCGGCAGATACATCCGTTCTAGTTGCGCGGGTCCTGGCTAGCCTTGATGCTCTCCGTCTCGCATCAATTGAGCGTCCAACAGAGGATGTGTACATCCATAATGCAATCGTGTTTCCTATGGTTGTCGCCGGATCGGAAGTCGGTGTCATGTGTCACAAGCCAGAATGGCAAAACACCATTAGGAAGGGTTTACTAGGCTCGAATCAGTGTGAAATTCTTCTTGGTCTGTTGGAAGAGTTATGGCAGAAGGAAGATCCGAATCTGAGTGTGCATGAGTTGGCTCAACAAAAAGGTCTAGAGATAGGATTGATATGATGATTTAATACAGTTCTACAGCGCTAACTTCCCCGGATGCACCATGACCCAGTGCTTGAACATATGCTCTCCAATTTGGCTCCCGCCATCCACTAGTTCAACTTCCTCAACAACTCGAAAGCCAACGCTCTCATAGAACCCCACATTTTCCTCCCGGGTACATTCAAGATATAACGGGTCGTCGTGGACGTGCTCCAGGATCCATCTCATCACGCCCCGACCCAGTCCGCGTGATTGTAGTGAAGGATGCACAGCAATAACCTCAAGGTACCATAGCTTTTGTCGAGGGTACCTTGCTCTCAATAACTTCAGACTAGCTTCATGTCTGTCAAGAAGCATTCCAACACGCTAAAGGGGTCGAGTCAACATGGCACCCGAACAAAATTAGCGTTTTTCTTACTTTGTCGCTCGATCCGATCTCATGCGCTGGTGCAAGACGGTCCAACAACCACAACTTGCATGCAACCCATATTCGCGATAGGGACCAGGGTTTTCGTCCCGGCGGTGGGAACAGAAACACCACAGCACCGGCGTTGTCGTCTTCGTTCAAAGATGGTCCAGGATTCATCTCTGGCAATACGGTAATAGCAGAGATGGGACTGTCTGTAGATAGTTGATTTATGCCGTTTCTTGGATAACCTTCTGCTATTTGTTTAAAGTTGGTAGATTTGAACACCTCGCCCTCGAGCATTATACGCTGGATACGACGATACTGCCAGCTCCATCTGCCCGTGTCCTGTTCAGCCCACGGTTCAGCATTTGGCCGTAGCCATCGGATCAAAGGATCAGAGGAGAAAGCAAGATGGACCGTTCGTGCGATGGCGGGAATAAGATACTCTGCACAATTGACCTTCTATCAGCTTCGCTGATCATCACGGCTATAAGTGTAGTCTGCACCCAATGAAGAGAGAGAGACTGCACCTTTGTGAACAGGCAAGAGGTTAACCTCTAGCGATTTGGTAGACATTTTTCTGAGTTTCTGAGAGTTATCGCTGAAAGTGGTCTGCTTATAAGTGCTAGAGCATTCTACTCAGGTTGGAAAGGACTGACTGGTTTTATATCAAGGTATATTCAGAAAATTAATAAGTGACAGCCACAGTAAGGTCCACCCGTGAACGAGTCGAAAAGAGTCTTCTGTGATACAGTCCTTGATTGCGTCTACCTACCGTAAACAGTTTAAGGCCCGGGTTATTGGCACCGGCATTTTGATGCTTTGTATTGCTCTCAACTGCCGTATGATTGCCTGTCACTTTGGCTGTTCATATCCCCAATTTTCCATTTCTGCTCTTTCTTGGAGCATACTGTGGATTGCTGTACTTTTTTATTGGAATTTGTAGCTTCTTAAGGCGTGTTGGTACTAGATAATGAAAAACATTTATCTCCAAGCAGCTACATGCAGGGTAGTTTGCTACAGCCTTTACCACATTGCATAATCTAGACTTGTGCAAGATCTGTGCAAGCGGTTTCATTGTTCATATGTCTTTGATATAATCATATAATGAACTCTTTTAGCTTCTTCTTCTCTCTAGTTCACGGTGCATATTATATAACATATATAAGGTATGAAAGCAGTTATTTCCATGCAAATGTGTATTATTATAGGCCGTCTACAGTGCCTCTATATAATTTTGGGGGAAGTTGTTCCTTTTTATATCCCCCTCAAGTATAAACGCACACTATTCCCAATCAGGAAGCCTGACGCAACGGGTAAATTTGCAAGATTGAAAGATTGGAAGATTGGAAGATTGGAATACTGAAAGATTTGAAGATTGAAAGATTAACAGATGCGACGATTCAGAATTCTAAGGGGAAATAGAAGATAAACCGACCTCGGCCCTTTGACGACCAGAATCCATTCCCACCTCAGGGCCCTTTCTCTCCGCATCTCTAATGAACGTGCAAGTCCTGGATACTATCCGGGTTACAGAACAAATGGCTTATCTCTCTGCCTGGATTCTCGCATCGGAGGCATCCGGGGCACCGACGGCATTGGGGTAAAGGGATTAATGTCTATCATGTGCAGCCACTAGAAGACTTCAAAAGTGAACTAATGGTCCATATATCGATGTTAGGCCACGCCTTTATAAGGGTTCTCAAGTCAAGATCAATCTTCTTGTCAAACTTTTTCTCGACTCACTCGCCCGGATCATCTGATACTATTTCATCACTGCTTCTTCTGATTCTTTTAAATCAACTACTTCCTTCGAGTTTCAACATCTTCAATACTTGAATATCAACTGGCATACACTACCATCCCTGAAGCTCAACTTCATTTCCACACACGTCAAATCACTAAGTGGCGGAACTACACGCTATGTCTCCCTTCGAGCATGAAACGGACCTGCCTCCGGGCACGTTCAAACTGATCCGAGGTCAGACTTCTTTTATTTCCTCCACTGGGCTGTTACTGACAAGTCATCTTTCCAGATAGCGAGACAGATGAACATGGGCAATGCATTGTGCTTCTCGACCCAATTCCCTCATCTGATCCAAATGAACCTCTAGTAAGTTGCCCCTCAAATTCTACCCAAGTAACAAGCTAACGAATCATGTACAGAACTGGAGCACGATGCGAAAATCGGTCAATTTCACCATTGTTCTGGCTACGACTATTGTCATCTTCACGGCGTGAGTGAGAAAAAAATTGTGTTATATGGCAGACTGGTAACATTGCTCTCATACTAGTCTAAACATTCAAGCTCTCTTTTGGCAACAGATGACTGTTGACATGGAAGTCACATACGGCGAATTAAACAATGCGGTTTCGGTCAACTTCGTGGGTCTCGCAACTGGCTGTATCTTTTACATTCCCTTTGCGAAAAAGTACGGCCGACGCCCAGTCTATATCGTATCAATGGCAATGATGTTGGCAACCTCATTTTGGGCATCCAAAATGAACAGCCTGACAGAACTGTATGCGATGAACCTGCTGCAGGGCTTGGCTGGTGCAACCAATGAGTCGATAGCCGAGATAACGGTGAGCTATATATTTGGACCGATAGTAAGGTGTCCTTCTAATGTTGTATAGATTGTCGACTTGTTCTTCGTGCATCACCGAGGAAGTATGAATGGACTTTACTTGACATGTGTCATGGCTGGGGTATGTCTCCCAACCCCTTTGAAGATTTATGCAGCGTGACCAATGAAACAATCTACAGAGCTTTCTGACGCCCATGGCTGCAGGGGCGCAAGCCACAGAGCACGGCTGGCGCTCGTCCTATCAGACCATGGGGGCTTTCAACGCTGTTCTTCTCGTCTTCTTCCTCTTCCTGTACGAGGAAACGAAATACGTCCCTTCGTTCACTGCCCAAGCCGATGCCACCATTGAAGAAGACGATCCAGCCATCTCAATCCAGGAAGATGGTCTGGACAAATTTGACTCGGCGTCTGCAGCAAACGGCTCTTCTGTCATTGAACAGGCTCGCTCCCATCATGTGCTGGACCTTACCATACCGCAGAACTCATGGCGCAAGCGACTGGCCCTGGTAACGCCAACACCAGAACCGCTCTGGCCGCATGTTTACCGCCCCTTCTACGTGCTCGGCTTTCCGGCCGTGGCATTTGCAGCGTTTCAATACGCCGCTGGAGTAGCCTGGCTGACGGCAATCTCAAGTGTGGTGTCACTCACATTCCCGGAGCCACCGTACCTCTTCTCACCTGCCCAACTCGGATATACTAGCGCTGGTCCCTTGATCGGGAACATTTTCGGTGCAGTATACGGCGGGTTCCTCGGTGATCGGTCGATTTTGTATTACGCAAAACGGAATCAGGGCTATTATGAGCCCGAGATGCGGTTGTACATTTTACACCTTCCGGCCATTTCCATGGCAGGTGGCCTTATGATGTTTGGTGCAACAGTCTCTAGGGTAAGGCAACAACTTTCACAGTCAAATTTTGCATTCGGCCTGAGGCCCGAGGCTTTGTTACTGAGTTAGCGCTAATACTCTGTGTTCTGGGTGATAGGGAATGCACTGGATCTGGCCCAACATAGCAGGTGCCCTCTTCGGGTTTGGGCTGGGTAGTATTAGTGATGCTGCATTGGTGTTAGTCATGGACAGTTACAGAGAGGTATGATTGGTTGCTCTTCAACCTATCTTATTTGGAGATACATGATACACCCTAGATGATACATGCTTTGTTTCAAGTGAGTCGTTTGTACTAACGCCCATTTCTAGATCACTGGTGACTCTCTCACCGCTGTGTCGTTCATGCGCAACGCGCTCAGTATCGGAATTCCATTCGCGGTCACCCCATGGATCCAGCGCGATGGTATACAGAATATGTTCATCGCATGCGGAATGATCAGTCTGGGAATTACTGGGACGATCATCCCGATGATCATTTGGGGCAAGTCTTTTCGGCGCGCATTGACAACCCGATATCTCGATATCGTGGAGCGTGGCCATGCTGTTTGACAACATGTCTATATTTCTACGTCATTGCCAGGCTCTTGCGTTTTACCCTTTTCCATTTGGAATTTCTGACTGGAGGTTGGTGGAATCTGGTTGCCTGGGTTTGAATACTTGAGTTTATATGAGTCGCGCCATTTGAGAGTCGGGTGATATTAGGTCTATGCCACTGGTATCTCATTCAAATCAGGTATATTGATGATCAATGCTTTTATTGGATAGTCCGAATGATAAATTGAATTTATTATGATTATAACCATGACGTTGCGGGGTTGGACTTTCCTCTAAGAGATTACCGATGTTGTACGAGATGATACAGTAGCTTTGGGGTGCCTTGATATTGTACATGATACGGGATAGAAGACACGCCCTTTAAGCCAATAGCCATTAGCCATAGGTTTCACATTCCTCGTTAAGCCTTGAGATAACATGGAAGCCTGATCTGAAGGAGATAGCCGGCATATGAGAAAGGAGAAACTCTAACCCTAACTTATGCACAACAACGGGATTAAGAATGTGATTGTTAAGAATAAAAGCCAATGTTTTCTTTTGTTCAAACTATCAAAGTTGATAGGCTAAGAAAAAAATACCGCGTAGTCAGATGAGCTGAAAGATAGAAAAAAAAAAGGCACTCGCCAAATCTAAAATACGCAAAAGCCCAAGAGGCAATCTAAAGATTTGCCTTGTGTACGTCATCATTGACCTCTCTCGGCAAGCCCGCCTGGGCAAATCTCTCTTCGGACACAAGCAGCTGCTCAGGGAACCACGAAAGATCCGCACTGACAGTCTCACTCAGCGAAGCATCCCGTTCAAGCAACATAGTCGCCACCGCCTTACCACCACGCCAAGCCTGAACCATTCCATCTCCACCAAACGCAGCACAAACCCACTCGGCCCCTTCAGACCCATGCTCAGACCGACCTGTCACTGCTCCAGGCAACGGTCCTACCCACGGGAACCCATCAGAGCTGAACGCCATGTTCCCGGTCCACATCGCCTGCACCGGCTCGCCTTGCACGCAGCCCCAGTCTTTGGTTCCAAAGATGGCACGCAGAGCCCCAGACAAGTGGATATCAATGTAAAGACTAAGATCAGAGTCTGTCGAGATGCCAAGGTCCGCTAGACCACCGCCCTCGCCATGCGCGAAGCCCCCACCGAGCATCATCTGCCCGTCTGGCAGCTGGGTCATGTAGTCGAATCCGCGGTCGTAGTTGAAGAGCCAGGAATGATCCGCTGCCTGGTTGGGGAAGTTGTCGCCAGGGGTTTGTGCGGACATCTGTCCGCGCACAGGGAAGATTCTCCCCCGGAAGCCGGGGACCAGGTGGCTGACATGGGCGTTGGTGCAGTGGATAACGTGTCGGGTGGTGATGGTGCCTCTGCTTGTATCAACCGTGTATCTGGGGCTTTTAGCAGTAGTGTCATCATGGATAGCGGTCACGGCAGTGTTTTCCTCGACGCGGAAGTCATCTGGGAAGTCTGCCAGGAGACGCTTGAGGATGCCGACGACGAATTTGTAAGGCCAAAGGGCGCCTGCTGGGCCGGCGATAACGCCTCGTGCACGAGTCAAGCATAACTCCTAGAAAAGAACATTAGTATCGGTGTTTGGGGTTTAGTGATGGGATATTAATGTACCCTCGGGATTGCGTCTCCCTCGTAAGATGTCCATCCTGCTGATTCCTCCGGCATTCCCTCCTTGAAACGGTGCATACGCTCCAATGCCGCCTTCCAAGGCTCATCACCGAAGTAAACGCTCAGGAACTGAACCTTTCTCGCTTGCGTCTCAGTAGTGATGCCAAGCTCTTCTGCAACAGCGAGCATCTCCTGCAGATGGCCCAATCGGAAGCGGATGAGCTTACGTGCAGCGTCGGCGCCAAAGACATTGGCGAACTGGCTGTAGTCGTCAGCTGTCTCCAGGATGTGACCGCCATTGCGGCCAGTTGCACCACTGCAGATTGTGCGGGCTTCGAGCATCACAACAGAGGGATGAGAGGTGGAAGAATGGTTTGAAGCACGGCTCTGAAGCAAAGTCCGCGCAATAGATGCCCCAGTAATGCCAGACCCGATGATAACAATATCTGCTTCCTTGGGGAGAGGCTTTGAAACTCCCTGACTGAAGCTGTGTGAGTCCAGGGTCCAGAATGACGAGGTTGTCGAACTCTGAGGAAGACCTGGGTCGGAGTAGATGCGGTTGAGAGCTTGCTGTCTAGCAGAGGCTGAGACCGAGGGGTCGGCCAGAATATCTGTAGCGAAAGGCATGATTGCTGAAAAGTTTAGAACTACTGTAGAGGGTAGAATGTAATGCTATTGTGAATGAAAAGCAGTTAATGAAGAGAGTGTAGTAGAGAATAAGTAGCAAACTGTAAGAGCACTAGATAATGAGACACCTTTGAGTCTTACGAGAGATTCAGAAGGTACGTGAGAGAGAGAAAAAGAAAACAAAAACACGAGGCTGAAGTAGTCAGGCTCAATATCAGATAAATAAAATGACCTGTTGGACTTTCCTACCCTAGTACCTATGACACTTCCAAGGTTTACTATAGCACACTAATACACTTATGCACGATAATGAGCTAATCGACCTAATCGACCTAATCTCTTACAAGGTTTTCATTTCCGTGGATACCACCTGGGCACCCGATATGCCCCATCTGATAAAGTTTAAGATAATGCGCCGGTGGGTCGACCTTCTTGTTTGAGACATGGAGATTGCGGGGATTTTGAGAATACATCTGGAGGGCAGAAAGGTCATGAATTATCATATATATATATAAATATCGTTGGAATACTCTAGCTAGTCCTTTTCAATTTCTTCATTTAGCTCTCATTATATGCAGTTGGCCCCAAGAGGCACAGAATAGGCAACAGTAGTGAAGGGAATACACCTGAGAAATCCCGGTTCTTTTTCTTGTCCATGTCCTTGGTTTCAAGCGGCTTATCATCTCACTGTTTCACACTCCATGATTCGATACCTGCTACAACGTCCGTACATTCGCCCCACAGCCTGTACTACTCGGGTCCAGGAACTATACCAAGTCCATCAATGATTACCCTAACACAGTTCTACCTGCGACAGTATCCTGGGAAGAGCTATAGTTGCTCTTACATTTCATCTTAAGGTTAGACCCGGTCTGTACGGTTAGTTAAATGGGTTAGTGTATCTCGGTGTTATGTACCGTGAGGGGGGGAGAACAAGGTTGAAGTGTATTATCTAACCAATTCGTCCATAACTAACTAACTAGTTAGTGTTAAGTCGAAAGATGTTGTAACAGAGAGAATATACTCAACATAGGGGCTAGAGAGGGGTTTGGATAACCGACGGCAGATAGAGGGGTTGCATTGCCGGTTGGAGAGTTGGAGATCTCCGAGACTCCTATAACCACCATTCACTCTACAACGTTACGTTTCTAATATACGATAAGCAAACCCGACAAGAACTGTAGTAATGAGAACAAAGCAAAGTGAGTATTTAACTATGTTTCACTGTACAACTCGAGCGCTATCGGGAACTCAGTGCGGGTCCAAGCTATCCAAAAGCGGCAGGTCGACACACACTCGAACATCACCAAACCAAATGGGGGACAAAGATAGACGGGTAAAGCGGAGGAAGCCACCTCTTCTAGTAGAGAAATTCCGCGCTTCCGAGCAAAGGAAGTACATAAAAAGGAACATGCCCCTAGAAGTGAAATCGCAACTATCCCACCCTCCAAAATGACATCCGAAACACCCACCAGCAACTGGCAAGACCTTGTCGCCGCCAAACGCCATGAATGCGAGCAGAAAATCCCCCGGGACTGGCTTCTGAGTCCCGACCACCTAGCACTTGCACAGGAAAACCCGCGTCTAATGGACATTGATCTTCCTCGTCGTAGTGGTCTGCTCTCCGATGTCGAATTGGATCTGACGGAAAACTATACCGCAAGCCAACTACTGGCTAAGTTGTCATCTGGGGAGGTCAGTTCGTTGTCTGTTACAACGGCATTTTCTAAGAGGGCCGCTATTGCGCAGCAAGTTGTGAGTATAGGGTATCCCTGACAGAATAAAGAAGCAATGATCTTAACATATGTTTGGTGTAGATATCGTGTCTCACAGAGACCTTCTTCCCCCAGGCACTGGAGCGTGCTAAGTACCTGGATGAGTACCTCCAGCGGGAGGGAAAGCCCCTCGGTCCACTACATGGACTGCCGATCAGCATAAAAGACAGTTTCCGCGTCGAGGGTGTGCAGACAACGCTAGGATTTGTCTCATTTCTCGAGAATGAACCCGCGAAGACAAACTCAGCGCTAGTGAATCTGCTGCTTGATCTTGGCGCGGTGCTATATGTGAAGACCAATATCCCACAAACAATGATGGTAATCATACCAAACGGGTCCGGGATACGCTCAGACAACGAAGCTAACAATCACCCAGACAGCAGACTCAGAGAACAACATCTTCGGTCGTACCCTCAATCCTCAGAACACAACCCTAACAGCCGGCGGATCAAGCGGCGGCGAGGGCGCGCTAGTAGCATTCCGGGGCTCGATTTTAGGCGTAGGTACCGACATCGCCGGCTCGATTCGCATCCCCGCACTATGCTGCGGCGTGTACGGCTTCAAGCCAACAATCAACCGTATCCCCTTCGGTGGACAAGCCTCCCCCGCCGTTGAGGGGGTCCCGGGACTTGTTCCAGCCGCGGGACCGCTGGCACATAGTATCGCCGATCTCAAGCTATTGATGAGTTCCGTCATTGCCAACGGCCAGTCGTGGAAGTATGACTCTACTGCCGTTGGGGCTCCCTGGCAAACCATCCCAACTGGTACCAACGCCAGTGAAAGCTTGACTATCGGCGTGCTTGCTGAGGATAAGCATTTCCCTCTCCACCCGCCTGTGAAGAGGGCTCTAGATCGGGCTGTTGAGGCATTGGCGCGCGCAGGACATCGTATCGTCCGACTTGGTGGTGACGATGAAGCGTTGAGTTCGTCGTATGTGTCGCGTGTTGCGTTTCAGTATTTCACCTATGGCCCGTACAAAGATCATATTGCGGCCAGTGGTGAGCCTCCTGTAACTTCGGTTGCTAAGGCTGCGCACCCGATGTCCTCTGGTCCGTTCCCTGTTCAGAAAGGTCTTGAACTGTTTGATACTATGCTGGAGTTGCATGTGGTTCGCGCGCGGGTCGATGAGGCTTGGAGGCAGATGTGGGTGGATCAGAAACTTGATGTGATTCTGGCACCCGGAGCTCAGAGCACGGCTGTGAGCCATGATACGTATGGATGGCCATCTTATACGGTGATGTGGAACCTCTTGGATGTAAGTGTTTTTGCCTCATACTGCTGCTGTCGCCTTGACCTTTAGGGCATATATTAACTTCCGTCATTCTAGTATCCTGCATGCGTTATTCCATTTGGAAAAGCGTCCAAAGAGCTTGATCCCGAGTCTGTGAAGACAGACGATGATGCGCAGCCGGACTGTGAGTGAACCTGTCTCTTTTATCGAATAATTTGCTAACAGATAACAGATCACCCCGATGAGGTAGACGGCGCCCCATGCTCTGTCCAGGTCATCACGCCGCGCTTCCAAGATGAGAAGTGCCTATGGGCTGCGGATATCATTGACCGGGTATTGGCCGTTGATGGCAAGAAATAATAGAATGCTACAAAGTTGATGGCAATGTATCCATCCTCATAGGTCTTCCTTCCTAGGCAGAGAGAGGTTTGGCCAAATCGTTACGCTTATATAACTTTTTTTTCGGCTTCACTAGATAGTGAGACCGACCTCTGAGCTATTCAAAGATCAGACGAATTCAGTGACTAGAAAATATCATTTTGCGCCGTCTGGTGCTTTGCAAGAAAATAAATTCAAAAAGTAAAATACATATGTGAAACCAGTCCTATCCCGTTTGATATCTTAAAGGTGTGTGAAAAGGACAAGCTTTTGGTACTTGAAAGGGAAAGTGAACAAGAACTACGGACTCGGGCTATCGTCGTACCGAGGTCCGCCGTCATTGCCACCATACCCAGCGCCAGGCGTAGCACCCATTCCGCCCATCGCCGGAGTGGGCGCATCGAACGCTGCAGGGGTTGGAGCGTCATAGTCTCGCTTTGAGGGGCCGCCAGGAGTGGGAGCGCTGAAAGCTCCACCAGGGGTAGGGGCACTTTCGGGCCATCCTCCAGGAGTTGGTGCGCCAGGGGTCGGAGCAGCGTATGCACCGGGGGTGGGGGCGGAGTAGTTTCCACCGGGAGTCGGGGCATCATCAAAATCACGCTGGTCTCTGCCGGCGGACATGCTGTTCCAGGCGGGCGTGCGGCCTCCTGCACCGGCATTCCAGCCAGGAGTGCGGGATCCAGAGGCGAAGGCGTCGAAGCCGGAACTAGAGTCGAATGGTGTCTTAGACCCCGAGGTCCAGGATGGGGTGCGGCTGCCAACTCCTCCATATGCGGTGCGGTTTCCCTCGTAGGGGTTCGCGGTACGAGAGCCGTCGTTCCTCCAGGCTGGAGTACGGCCGCCACTTACACCACCCCAGGCAGGAGCTATGTAATGATTAGCCTCTTCGTCAACTTTTCTAAGATGATTGTACTTACTTCTCGCAGAAGCGCCATTCCAAGCGGGGGTTCTGGACGAATCAGCGGCAGCGACCGGTGTTCGACCACCAGCCCAACTATCTCTCCCAGGACCACCCGAAGGAGTTCGCCCTCCAGGGCCACCTCCTCCTCTTCCACGGCCCATGGAGAGAGGCTGTTTGGAAACAGGACTGTGAAAAATTAGAAATACTGTGAATGAAACGCAACAGAGGAAGAACATACTCTTTAGGTGTCAGAATGTCACGCGGGATGTGTACGGGCTTGTTAGATGTGTAGAGTTCAACTTGAGCAGAGCTGTCGTCTGCGTCGCGGACAATACCGACGAGACCCTTATAACGACCCTTGCGGATTGTCACAGTCTTTCCGATTAGCTGATCACGGCCGCGACGAGGTGGTGGCATTGCAGCACCGCCTCCAGGAGTTTGCATCGCTAGGGCAGGGTTCATCTTGGTGAGATCGGGTCCAGTGGGCCGCCCGCCTCGTGCTGATACAGTAACCACATTCGTTGTCCGCACCACAGCGATACCTGCGTTCTCGGCTTGCGCCTTATTATGCAAGAACAGGAACGAACGGTGGATGTGGCGGATTACTCCACTGCGTTGCTCCCCATAAACCTCGCGAACGGTATCGCCACTTCGAATCTCTGCGCCATTGCGATCAGTAGCCACCGCATCGCGACGGGGGGTAATCTTGTTTGCAATTTGCGTAGGAAGAATGTTGCGGATAGAACCATTCTGGTCCACCACACGGAGGGACTCCCTGTCCACTTTGATGACACAAGCAACAGTAGCGGCATCAAGCTGGACGAGATCATGGACATCATAGATACCGAGTTGTCCATCGGCAGCCATCTCAGCAGAAAGTCGAAGATCCTTGCTGAAAATTGTGATCTCCTGCATACTCATATCACTGAGCAGAGTGACAGTGTCGTCCTTGACCTGAACGACCATACCCAGTTCGTTCTGGTATCGACTGCCGCCGATAACCTTGACGTGGTCACCTTCCCGGAATCGTTTACGGAGAGTTCGAACAGGCGCATCAATTGTCTGACCAGCCAGTTCGCCCTCGGTGACTTGCAATGAAATAATGTCACCTCGAGTTGACACTGTGCGACCGATAAGACCCTGCTGTTCACCCCGGTAAACCTCCACTGGATCACCCGGTTGATATGAGTCTTCAGCGGTAGAGTTCTTCAAAGTCTCGGCCAGAGACGCCAGATCCAAATTGGCAGTTCCGTCTTCTCCTCCACGCGCGAACATTGTAACCTCCTCTAGCCGGGGGTTAACATTCTTGGCGTTCAAGTGCTGGACACGCATATCCTTGATGAGGAACCCATCTACGTAGTTGTCGTTCAAGTAATTCCATGATTTTCCGCCTAGACCCGAAGTAGACGAGAGATATTTTGCGTGTTTCTTTTTCGCCTCTGTCTCACTGAACAGGCGCTGGGGAGGGCGAACGGTGCTCACAGTACCGCGTTTGCGCTTAGCATCGGCAGTAGGGGCACCGAAAGCATCGTCATTCATACCATAGTCCAGTCGAGGAACAAGTCTCACAGTGACATTCAATCCATTGGTTTCGACCTCCTCAATCTGGGCCAAATCGCCGATGTATTTGCCACGCTTGATGCGAATCCAGCCACCAGGCAAAAGCTCTTCCGATTTCTGGACGCGAAGAAGATCTGGCATCTCCTTCACTGGAACCAGGGTCAGTTTCTGGGATGGGTAGTAGAAGTTGATGGCCTCCAAGCCTTCGATAACATCGGCCTGCCTGCGCGCTTCACAGTAGAACCAACCCTGCATAACGTTGCCGCGCTCAAAAGCTGAGATAATTCGAATGGGGTTGCGGGAGCCTGGTGGGCGCTCTTCAATTCGTTTCTGGATTGAATATACAACCTCCTTCTCCTTACCAGGCTTGCAGCGACCACCCCAAATGCTGGGGTCTTCCACGCTGGGAAGCAAAAGTCGTTTTGGGACCACAAGGGAATCTGTTGCGGCAGCACGGTTGCGTCCATATCGTTCCTTGAGCATCTGGGCCTGCTTCTCTGCGTCCATACTGGCGTCAATCTCGCGCTGGCGATCCAGCTGTCGATGACGGCGGTCGTCTGTCTCGGTGCCTTGGGGTAGCGCATCAAGATCATCCGGATGTGTTTCCATGCCATATTCGGCGAGTTCATCTTCCTCATCATCGCCCTCGTCCTCCTCGTCATCGACGCCGGCCTCGTCTTCGATGAAAGGGTTGGCAACGCGCTTCATTCGCTTTTGTGGACGCGCCTAAAATAGAAATTAGGAGTTAATAAGGGCTCGTAGATTAACCACGTCATCATGGACAGCATACCACATCCTCTTCCTCGTCTTCTTCTTCCTCCTCCTCGTCATCGTCGTCCAGTTCATTCTCCTCGTCGTCGTCTTCAACATCTTTAGCATCCTCCTCCTCATATGCATGTGTGTGGCGATGGTATTTCACATCCTCCTCATCAGCGCCATCAACACTTGAGCGTTCCTTCTTGCTTGGCTGTTTCGCACTCATTTGTTAGCGCTTTATCTATGGAAGCTTGATAGGTATCTGTAGACCGACCTTGGCTCTCGGCTCCTCAATATCGGACTCTTCTTGGGGAGCAGGGTTAAAATCATCCTCCTCGTCTTCGGACCCGAAGTCCTGGTTGAGAAAGTTTGACATTTTGGCAGATAGTGTCTGGCGGGCTATTGATCTGGTTGCGCCACTTTCGGCACGGCGTGATTTGGAGTTGAGACGTAGTGAGATTCCTACCAATCACAAGCAGAATCAGCAACCGAAAAGACCAAGATAGGTTAGGAGAAGCAAGACAAACCGTATCAAGGAAACCGCGCTACAACTTGCGGGCTGGAAAACAAGACGTAGAACCAGAATGCAAACTGTCCAGTATCTGCCGATGAACAGCCAATTCCAAATAGCGTCAAGGCAAATAAGATTGATCCAGACGAGAGAAAAGCGACTGGAAAGTTAAGAGGGAGCACAGCAGACAAGTCGAGCTCTGCGGGCAATCACCGAGTTCCGCGACCGCCTACAAAGAAGACTGATCGGAATGGAGATCTCGGGGTGTGTTAGAAAAAAGAGGCAACCGCACCACACTGCAGGCGCAGTTTATAGCACTGCTCGTAAGGGGGAGTTTCAGAATGGGCAAATGAGGAACTGAAGTGTCGGGGCGTGGAGGTCGTGTTGCCCAGAGGCATAATATTTGCGTAAGTTGTCGATGTGGGGCGCCGTACTTGGCCGCCTTTGAGCCCGGCGTTTCTCAACTTCTCTCCTTTGCAAAGCCCTTGTATCTCAAAGAACATACCTAAATACCATTGGGAATTCACGAAGTAGCTTGAAATCCTCTGTCTTTACCTATATATACTGATATATACTCCACTGGATAACCAGCATGGACTGCAATGCCCTCACAATTACACTCATCCAAGGGAATGTCCCGGTCAATCTATATTCCTACAGTAAGACTTCCAAGGACTCACTTCATCGGACAAGCAGATATTGAGAGATGTATCGAGGCGATCTTGGTGATCCGTCCTGTTCTGGATCATAAAATTGGAGCGGCAAACTATTCGCCAAGAAGTCGGGTCAGTGACCAAAATCAATCCTCATTGTATTGTTTACTTCGAGTATACTTCAGGATATTTAATACCTTAGCCCTCTTAAAATTCCTAATCAGAATCATCGCCAACCTCCGTACTTAAATCTTTCACAAGAAAGTTCAACCTAAGAATGGTACAGTACTGAATGAGCCAATTCCGCTGTTCAGACGGTCCCCATGTATCCCAGAAAGGCTCCAGTCTGTTATTCAGCGCTCTGGTTTTAGACGAAGTGAGGGAGCGCAGGAGAGCCATCTGTTGAGCTCTCTCACGGCCTGGCTCCTTGTGATCTTCCAATCTTTGATACATATCTCGATAATTCTTGATAATCAACCAGTACAAACCCTTGACCATAGAAGCATCCCAGTAAAACTGCTGGTCCACATGACGCAAAAGCTTCTTGAAGATGATATCGCAATTTAGCCGCAGATTATGAGCTGCTACTTGTAACGCATAAGCACCTGTGCTCTCATTGCCCTCAGCGTCCTGGCAATTTCGGACCCGCCCCGCCATGGGATCACAGTGTTGACAGAACCAATCAATGCCAGCTGGCTCACCTCCTCTTGCGCCTGCTACCAGAGCAGTCTCGCCGGTATCTCGGTCAAAGTCGGTCCGACACCCCGGCTGGGTATAAGAGTGATCCAGCAGCCAGTCGAGGATTCGTGGACCTTCGGGGTTCTCAATTGCCCGGTGCCAAATCGTTCGAGATGTGGGATGAAGCTCTATAGGATTGATCCCAATAGCATCATATTGAATCGATTTTGGATCGAGCTTGTCATTGTCAGGGTCGAAGTCATCGCCCCGGATGATAGGATCACCATATTCTGCATCGCGATTCCACTCCACGCCAGAGTCGTACTCGGGGTCATCCTCATTTGGCAAATACATTGGAAGTGTATTTCTGGGGAGCTTAGTGATATTAAATCCTTTCGACAGGAGCCGTTCGGCCATTTCGGCAGTGATGAAGCTGCACAGTTCAAGCTTGAGGCCATCATCGTTCCAGACAGAAAGAGGATAGCCAGCGTCCTCTAGAAACTCAACGACTCCCCTAAAGACATCATTGTCATGCATCAAAGCGACATGGTGGGGAATAGACATTCCATCGATCGATGTGGGAAAGTGCCGAGGATCCAAGTCTCCTTTCAGCAAGATAGTGACAATGAACATTACACTTTCGGCATCTCCGCCCTCAATAGCTGCATGGAGGAAGCTCCTTCCACTTTGGTCGTAGTTCCTGAAATCAACTAACCCAAGATTACCGAGAAGTGAAAGGCAGCTTGTACATCGACATTCTTTCACGAATTCATACGCATAGGTAAACCCAGCACCACCTCGGCTAGCTCTGTAAGCCGCAATCTCATCTCTGCAGTGGTACGCAGGTTTGAAGCTGTAGTAGTTCATCCATGGCTTGAAAACTTGTTCAAGCGTGCTTCGAGCCGGTTCAGATCTCAACCATGTTTCCACATGCTCGCGGTGCATTGGTGATGCTACAGCAAATTCATGTAGAGCATGAAGGTCCTCGGGAGTTGGTAATTTCGTATCAACATGCAGCAGCATAGGGAGAACCAGAAACAACAAGTTTTCAGGCATGGTCGTAAGATCCATGGAATTGGCTATGCCCCGCAGGAATTCATGGCTAACGTCATCGGTATCAGTTGAGCTAAGGCTTGACAGGAGATCTGTTGGAGCAGTCCCGGAGCCAGTGAAATCGTCGTCGTTGTCTTGGAAGTCACGAATTCGCCGGGCTACCAAATTGGCAAGTATGAGCGATGTGGCGGAATTCTCATCAGATACAACTTGAATCATTGTATTGATGTCGGTTGCAAGATCATATGCATCCTCGTTCATTTCAAATGATCGTAGAGACATCGTAAATGAAAACGGTGGGCACAGATAGCTTGCCTCAAGAATCCTAAATAGGCAGACGGGCACATCTCAATGATAAATTTCACATCGGATTGCTGGGTCTTGACTCGAAAAGAAGCTAGGTCACTACTTTTGCCTAATAATAGATTAGCATCAAAGAACTTTAGACGCAATTGTAGCGGTTCCCGAGGTTTTCCTAGTCACAGCTTAAATCCCATCAAAGAAAATGAGAATAAAAGAGTGAGATCGAAAGAAGGTTGGTGAGCTGAACATGAAACTTGGGCTCTCAAGCATAGTTGAGTCATTGAACAAAGAAGGGATTTCTGGACACGGATGCCTTTGGGATTCTACTAAACCATCTCCGATTTCTTTGAGAGGTTCTTTGAATCTCGCATTTCGTTGTCGGTCATGGCCACAGTTCTTTCTTCTTGCCAACTTAATGGCCAGCTAAATACTGCAAACTATAGAGACACCGAAAGTTTAGTTGTGAATCACAATTAGTTATGTGCTGTGAATCAAAAAGGTGGCGACGTCCACCGTAAATCGTGAAATATAGAAAAATAAATGGCCAATGTAATGTTATCGTACAAGGCAGGTCATAGCAGAATAAAAGAAAAGTCGTCACAGACGATAGGATATCTAGCGAAAGCAGCAAAAAAACTGAATCAAATGGGCATGCTCTACCGCCGCACTCGAAAACACCCCGAAAATGCTTTATAGCTTCATGCCAAACATGCTGTGAACACGCAGACTCTGGCGCATACTCAAATCAAGCATAATCTCCTCACTACCGCCGGGGATAGCATAGGCACGCACATCACGGTAGAGACGCTCGATTTTAGCGCCCTGTCCACCGCGGCTGTAACTCAAACCACCAAAGATCTGACTAGCCTCGCGAGCGCAGAACTCAAAGCATTGCGTAGACTGCGCCTTCAACCCAGCGATGGCACCACCGAGCTTAAGCATAGCCTCGGTATCTTCCATGGACTGGCACTGGAAGATGATGTTCTCGAGCCAGTTGTAGGTGGCCTCGATCTGGCGGGCCATATTGGCAAGTTTCATGCGAATAACTGGGTGATCGATGAGACGCTTGCCGAAGGTCTTCCGCTTGTGCGCGTATTTCACAGACTCTTCATAGCAGACACGTGAGAATCGCACGCACTGAATCACGATGCCGATGCGCTCGTGGTTGAAGTTGGTCATGATAACCTTGAAGCCCTGGTTCTCCTTGCCGATCAGGTTCTCCACGGGTACCTTGACGTCCTCGAAGGTGACGTAAGTCGTGCCGCTGGACCACACGCCTTGGCAGTCCATGCGACGGGTGCTGACGCCACCAGCTTCGCGCTCGATGAGCAGCACACTGAGGCCATTCATACCATTCTTGCCGGTGCGTACAGCGGTCGTGAAGTAATCAGAGTGGATACCGTTGGTGATCCACTTCTTCTCGCCGTTGACAATGTAGTGCTTGCCGTCCTCGGTGAGCTTAGCCTCACAACCTAAGTTTGCGACGTCACTTCCTGCATCAGGCTCGGTGATGGCGAGGCAGATGCGCTTGTCGCCGGCCAGAATACCCGGCAGGATTCGGTCGACCAGCGGCTTCTTGCCGAACTTGACCAATGGCGGGCAGCCGATTCCGTAACCACCGATCAGATTCCACACCAGACCACCACTGCCGGCACGCGACAGCTCATCGGTCAGCAGCATCTCGTGAAACAAATCCCACCGGTCTGGTGACACGGACTTCACGCGGTACGGGGTGTGCTTCTCGGGGAAGTGGACACCCAGCAATCCAGCCAGGTAGCCCCGCTCGCCCATCTGCTTATAAATGTGAGCGGGCACTTCCTTGGCTTCATCCCATTCGGTCACATATGGCTCGATCTCGGACTCGACCCACTGGCGGACCTCGTCTCGAAGTGCGGCATGGGATTCATTAAAGTAGGGGGATGCATACTATAAGCGACATATAGATTAGCTTCCGTGCAACCGTAACACCCGCAAATCTGTGGCGGATAGCAAAAGTAAAACTTACACCTTGGTACCATGAGGGATCGGCGAAGGGGATCAACTCTCCGTAAGGGTCCTGGGGCTCGCCAGTGGCGGGCGGTGTCACGGAAGACGAAGAGGCGGTGGGCTTCGGCTCGGGATCAGCCTTTTGCGGGACTGGTGCTGGTGCCGGGGCTGCCGGGGGTGCTGGTGCCGCCTTCTTCGTATCCAGCGAACCGATCTGCAGCTGACCCTTGTACTTCTTCAAAATGTCGTCATTGTGGTACTTCCAGAACTGTTTTGAAGCGTCCTTTCCGGCAACTCGCTGGAGAACTAGACCTGAACGTCAATATGGATTTATCGGGCGTAGCAGATACTCTCGGACCAACACACTCTTCTTTCCACCTGTTCAAAAAAAAAACGAAGTGTTAACATGTGATTCCCATGCATCTGCACGCATAACTTCGCTTACCAGGGTGCTCATCTTGGAACTTGGAAACATCATAAACGTCTTCGTCGATAATGATCCAGGGACTATCACCCTTGCTATGCTTGGCGACGTCCTCTTTGCTAAATGTCTTTGCCATAGTGGCGATAGGTGGGGGGAGAGGGATAAAGGGGAAAAGGAACACAGCACACAACGAAGATTTATATGAAGGTCAAGGAATAGTAGGAAGAAAGAAGAAAATTTCAACTCCGGGGAAGCTGGGGAATATATGAGTTATGGGGCAAGAAACAATTTCCGCCAAGTTCGGGTGATATTCCAAGTGTGGACATGAAGATGCACCAAAAGGGGCCTCGGAGCATCATAGTACCAGTTCACATGCTCCCACACAAAATGTAGACCTTGTGACCTTACGTTGTCGCAGTCGGTGCTTGATTGGCTGCTGATTGTTGCGGTCATCGCCGTTGACAGACAGTTTATTGGCTCGTGCTGCGTCATAACAGCAAATGCCGAGGCATAACAGCCCCAGAGCAGATTGCTGAGTCAGAAACAGTGGCTTCGGGGTAGGGCCGAGACTGGCATGTGAACATGTGAACATGAGTATTGGCTGGTTTGCGCTTGGATTATTCTATATTTGCTACAGGTCTGCGAATATATAGATATCGAATATCTCGAAACAGCTATGAAATGCAGCTCTTATGAGGAAGAATAATCACTTTGTACAATAAGTCTGGTTGGTGGTTTCCTCACTACGTGCCTCTCTCTGGCGTGCATGTGCATGTACTACATCCGAAACCCTTACATCAAGCAGGTCTAGTGTAATCAAGGCGACCCGGCTGTGGTCCTTCTGACCGAGTGCATAGAATACGACAAGAATGCAGGGTAATTTATAACATAAGAACTTTCATATCAATCACAGTGACGGAAAGCTATACTAGCCCCCAAATAGATCACGTCGGCGTAGACAGCCTGATTAGTCTAGTAATACATCCAGCATCAAGATTCTATGCCGCCACAACACTCTACTGCTCTTCGCCATCTGACTCGTACGAGAACTCGTTAGGGACAGGTGCGTCCTCCACTCCTTCTTCGTCCTCATCCACCGCTGTCAAAACACCAGCACCAGCCGCAGCACCGCTTGCGGTAGCAGCGGATAGAGCAGCCCGAGCATCAGCCCGTTGAGGGGTCCGTAGAGCAGCGGTTCCAATGGCGGCCTGCAGGCGGTCCTGGAGGGTTTCAGCCGGAGGAGGCGGTTGGCGAGCCTCTTTGCTGGCCTTCAATTCAATAACTTCGCGAGGCTCGTCAGGCTGCTTGTCGAGAACAACGACAACACCGCCAGTAGGCTGTAATTTGGTTAGCATTGAAATTCATTGGGACAAATAGGAATGAACATACCCTCTTGACCGGCTCGTACCGTGGATCGGGGAAAGTGAGGTACTTGAGCTGAGCTGGGAGTACCCTTGACAGGTTGTCCAGCTCGTACCCGACCTTCTCCCGCTCGGCCTTCTTCTTCTGCACCTCGGCAGCACCCTTCTCTGTCTCCTTGCCTTCTTCGTCCTCTTTATGAACATCGTCCGTGTCCATTGCGTCCAGCTGATCAGTAGCCTTAGGCGTTGTGGGCACTTGGTCAATGTCCATGCTCTCACGTCGTGCTTGCTTCTCCCGACGCTGTGCGCGACGCTTGGCCTGGGCAGTGGTAGAAAGAACAGCAGTCTTCACCTTCTCTGGTGCCTCCTCGGTCTTCACTTGTTGTTCAGGAGGGTAGTCGAAAAGACTGGGGCGGGTGTTGCTGTGGAACTTAAAGTGTGGAACTTCGAGCTTCTGGTCAACACCGATCACGGACGTCGGAGTGAAGCTAAGCGACAAGAAGTGTGTGAGAGGGAACCAGTACCAATACTGCACGAAGACTGCAACACCAACGATTCCGGGCATGTTGAGGTTACCCGTCTGCGTCTGCAAGCTAATAGTGCAGTTTCGACCACCAGCATCAATGATACCAAGAGCGATGGCACAACCGAACTTAGCCATAGCATCCTCGTGACGGTCACCAAGAATTTTCATCATGGCCTTGCGGAGGCTGGTGACACGGGGGTTCATGGCCTCGTTCTGCTGGACGAGAACCATGGCAAGAGAGATCAAAGCACCCTGACGAACAAAGTCAGTCGAGTCCTTAAGCATAGGCTCCAGGAGGTCGATGGCTTCGTCCAAACCGGTGCCGGCGCAGGAGATACCGAGCGCCATTGCGGCACCGTATCGGACGTGAGGGTTGTATGACTCAGAAAGCAGCTCGACCATGCGAGGAACACTTTGGTGCTTGCGGAACAAGATGAATCCCAAGCTAAGCACGGCAACTCGGCGCACATCATCGTTAACATCACTGACAGCGACGTGCAAAAGCTTGCGGACTGCCTTGTTGCTGCCAGTGCCACAGTAAGCCAGGGCAATGGTCATGATACCACCGTAGCGAAGAGTTGGGTCGGGGTCGCCCAGGAGACCGTTGATAAGCTCGTCTGCAGCTTCCTGGCGTCCGAACATGATCAAAGCCATACCCATAGCCAGACCACGAACTATCTTCTCGTGCTGCGTGTCGTGTGCGTACTGGATCATGTCCTCAAGAGCCTTCATGTTACCGGTGCCAAGCATAATGAGACCCATGGCGAGACCGACGGCCTCACCATTGAGAGCGGAATCAGTGTAAAGAACGCCCCGCAGGTCTTCGTAAATGCCCTCGTCACCTGTCGCCATACCCGCAACACCAAGACCAAGAGCACCACCGTGCTGAACCACCTCTTCCGTGGCCTTCTTGAAGTGGTCGCGAATGATGTCAACCGCCATGCCACCGTGGTTGGCGTAGATCAGACCGAAAGCGTAAAGGGAGCCACCTTGACTGTAGACAGATCCTGAGCCTCCAACTCCAGCGATGTGTTCGCGGGGGAGGTAAGGCTGGAGGAGCTTCTGACCCTGGGTGAGGTTGCCGCGGTGGATACAGCCCAATGCAGCAGTGGCTGTGAACTTGGACCAATTCACGGCCTTGCCGAGCCACTCTAGGTTGTCACGGAAGAACTTATCGTGAGTGGTACCTGCATGCATGAACGCATTTGAAAGTGTCACGGCAGTGTGGAAGATAGAATTGCGAGCCTCAAGGCTGTCGCGAATCTTGTTGAGAATCGCGATGTCAGCCTTGTTGTTCCGGTATAAGAATTCCAGATTCAACTGGATGGTCTTAATTCCATCAAGGATTGAGAGAATGTTCTTGAATGCAGCCACCGCATCCTCTGATAGATCTGAACGTTTATCCGAGAGCCGGGAAGAGCTTCCCTGGTCTTCGAGCAATGCGTCAGACTCTCTTGGCTCATTGTCCTCTTCATTGTTCTCCTTCTCCGTCTCATCGTCGGGAACAAGCTCAGCGATCTCTTGCCGAACCTTCTGAAGGAACTCTTGGGTGCTATTGTCGTAAAGGTCGAACGAAATTTGATAGGCAACGGCGAGGGATCGCGCATCTCCCTTCTCAACAAGCTGACGAAGAATAGTGGAGGCCATCGAGTGTTCATTAAGGTAGACAACGCACTTGGCGATTGAGAAGAAGTCGGGTGCCGGGATTTCGTTAAGAAGTTCCAAAATTAATTTGAGGATCTAGAAAATTAAACCTTCGTTAGCCAACCCGGACAAGTGCTGTACAAATCTTTGGGAACACAAACCTCGCTGCGGAAGGCTCGTTCTTGAACAATACCCATGCAGATATCCAGGACGTATTCCATGAGCTCCTCGCTGCCATGGGAGTCACCCTCATCCTGCTTCTCGTCGCGACTGGCGCGAAGGATGGCCATGCGGAGCACATCCAGGTTCTTTGCCTCGATGGCGATTCCAATGACCTGACGGTATCGCTTTTGTCGGAAGCATGCTTCGAACAGTCGCTCAATAACAGCCTGCAATTGACCCTGGACACCCCGCTTCAACACGAGGGAGTTTTCTTCGTGCTGAACGCTAGTGTCATCGCCACCAGGGTGTGCGGCGTCCACGCCGGGAACCTCCGCACGAGAAAGCAACGATTTCGAGGGTAGTGCGGATTTGGAGAAAGGTGTGATAGGAGAAGTGAGGCTGGCGGATGTGCTGGTGGCACCGTCGCCTGATGCTGGGAATGCAGTGTTCAGATTGGCTGGTTGGTCACCAGCAGTAGGGCGTTGGGCGGCAGATAGAGAGACGAAGGTATCAACACATTTCGCTACATGGGGAAACACGTTAGTGTGAAAGATAGAGAGCCAATGCTGCGGATATTCTTCAACATACCGATAATGGTCTCCTCATACTCGCCACCGTTTTCCAACTTGAACAGCTTTCCAGCGCCTAGAGCAAGAACCATGCTCTCGTTATATTCCTGAAGATGATAATATACCTTTGATGCGACTAGTGCCGCAAGGCCACGTTCTGGAAATGATTCATCTTCGTAGAGAGCCTCACTAGATGGATAGTCAGCAGGGGGCTAGTAGCCGGTCAGACTCGGGAGAAATGACGCAACAATCGAAATGAAGCTCATTCTCATAAGTCTAATCAAAACAAACTCACATTTCAGGAACAGCGTTGACAACCTCTGTCCACAGATGATCGATCTGAGAATCTAATGTCTTCAAAGCGAAGACCTTGAGCTCTGGGTCCGGCTCGGAGAGGAAGCCAACCAAACCGGCGGCCGATACGAGTCCGACCATCTTTATTGAGAAACGATTCGCGAAACGATTCGCTGGATAAAATTTGAGGAGTGATATGTGTTTTGTTGCTGTTGTGATGAAGCAACGTCAATCGGGAGAGAGCTTGAAACAGCGAATCAGCCCCAGCGCAGAACAAGGTTTCAAGAAGGAATCAGTCACCTCAAATAATGAGAATATGACAAGAAAGACAAAAGTTGATTAAATGAAAGAGACGAAGTGGATGAAGTGCACGTACAAATGGAAGCTGGAAGCAGTTGTCAGAAGCTTTGCTGGCGCGAGAGCAACGTCAACGCCTGAGCGGAGCTGACTGTACATGAAGGATCACGTGCATGGCGCTCGGTCAGCTGCGAGCGGCTTCAGTCCGCGGTCAACAGCTCACCATCAGCTGGCGAATGAATTATTTCTTCTAATCCGATGATGATTTTAAGAGTTGGTCATATCTTGGACTAAAACTACTAAATAGTCTTCCTACCCACGATTGCCGCGACAAAATTCCAGCTCTTCCTCTGGTTGAAGCTTGTCCATCCACGCTCTTTTCTCTGTCATGTCGACGCTTCTTCAACAATCTTTTCGTGGTAAGAGGCTCCCATCAGTTCCGGCTGGGGCTTCTATGTACCACCACGATCCTCTTTTATATGTTGAACGTCAGACAAAACACATACAACGCAATCTCCAAGTTTTGATCGATGCTCAAAGCGAAGGCCTTCTCTCTGTTCTCGCCGGGCCTCAAGCAGATGATATCTCAACCGGAACTTTGACTCCAAAATTGTCATCTAATGCGAGTCGATCACAGTCCCCTCCCACAGTTCCTACTAGGCAGCCCGCGCCCAAGAAGATCGGGCTTCGGGCTGCCCGAGAGGGCATATTTCAATCAGTATATGATCTACTGAAGTTGCGCGAAGAAGAACGAGAGATCCTCATATATCAGACCAACGAAAGGGACAACGCACTGCATGATATCCAAGGCTTCCTCTCGAGAAGAACTGGTCTAGAAGACGCTATTACTACTATACATGGAGATGAGGAGAGCCGGCGTTCGAAGCAACTAGAAGAAGATGCCCGGAACCTTGAGACTGACATTCATGAATTGGAGACCAGGCTGTACGAGATGAAAGCTAAACATCGACATCTTGTGAACGAGATATCAGATATCAACAACTCGGTCGACGCCAAGCTTTCTTCTTATACTGAATCTTTGTCTTTACTCGACTCCGACATCCGAAGATACCTCCATAACCCTCCTGTCCAACCGTTATCGCAAAGCTCAGGCAAATCCACCTTTCACTCTTTGACTCCCAAACGTCGCACACTTGACATGGCCCGGGAGCATTGGAACACCGAACAAGTCAGTTTGCACAGTAGGCAACAGAAAGTGGATGCGGAAATACTCGCACTGGAAGAGGGAGGTGGATTATGGAAACAAGCGGTGTCCGATGTCACTGGCTTTGAGAAGCGCTTACAAGCCAACATGCGACATTATGTTGAGATGACCACATCAACGACCGAGTCGGGAGGATCCACACCGCCAAGTTACAAAGACGGACTCGTGAAGAGTATTCTGGATGACTTGGAGAGAACCACTCACCGGATTGAATCACATTTGGAGCTCGCCGAGGACAAGGACTGGAAGCTATTAGTTTGCTGCATTGCAACAGAGCTAGAAGCCCTGCGAGAAGCAAGGGGCTTGCTTCTTCCTGCCTTCGGCCTCCCGCTGCATGAAGATTATGCACCCCTGAACTCTGCTTCTTCCAAACATTCTCCTCTGATAGACCACAGCTTGGAAGAGAGCCATGAGGACTCCCGCGCGGGTCAGCTAGAAAATGACGACCCAGAACCTCCAGCCGATCTGCTCCAGGATGCAGATCCCCATAATTCAGATGCGAGGTCAGAAGAGGATGATGAGCCAGATCCGTCATGGCTGACCTGATCAGTGCCCTTAGTACATATGTTAAATGAATAATAATCCATATCTGCCCATAACATTTGCCTGGCAAGAGGGTAATTTCATCTTTTCGCAATATAAATGTTTTCCTTGATAAACTGGATCACTATATTTCTCGCTAAATACCCGTATTTCTTACACTTAGCTCTAGGGGCGGTGTTGAAATTGTGTCTTGTAATTAAGTCTGCGAAGGATTGAGGTGGCGGACCACCAAAACCTCGCCGCACCCTCGACCTCCTATTAACGGCGAACTGTAAGCGTCGCATTTCAAACCAAAAAAGAATATGAAATAAATCAGACCGGGCCATGGGTCTTCCATCACCAAGCTTCTCTTTTTTTCTTCCATCTGTTTATGATGGCAACAAGCTCGAATGCCGCATCTATCTCCCACACGCGCTCCAAAATATAGAATCAGCAACAACCCGGCCCAACCGCGGTGCCATTGTCGCGCATCCATACGCAACTCTAGGAGGATGCTACGATGACCCAGTTGTAAGTTTCATCGGTAGTGAGCTTTTACAAGCCGGCTGCATTGTGGGGACATTCAACTTTCGGTATAACGATCCACTTCCAACGCTCTGCCATGACCAAGTTGCTAACGAATGATATATAGTGGTGCCGGTGACTCTGAGGGACGAACAAGCTGGACTGCAAAGCCCGAGCTTGGTGATTATGTGTCATTCTACGGATTCATGTTGCAATATCTGCACTTCCTCAAGCTCGCATCGGCCTCAGGGGAGGAAGTAGACCCCTCAGAGCCTTGCAAAGTCACCGGTGAAGAAAGAAATATCCCAGCTATTCATCTGATCCTTGGTGGCTATTCATATGGGTCTTTGATTGCCTCACATGTACCGACCCTTGATACTATGCTCGACCTTTTCCAACCCGCGCCAGCTACACCCTCTACAAACAAATCAACACCCATACATGAGATTAGGAGCACAGCAAAACGACTAGCCGCATTGTCCCTGGATAAACTTCAAATGAGTCACTGTCTGGCAGGTGCCTTAGACCTACGTGCATCGACGATATCCATCTCCTATCTCCTCGTGTCTCCACTATTGCCCCCAATTAGTCAATTCCTAACTGTATTTTCGACCTTGTCGCTGAACATGAAAACGGATACGCCTAAAGGTCGCCACATCCCCTGCCCGCGTGCAGCAGACCAGCAGAGCACGCATCAAACCCTGGCACTGTTTGGGGACCAGGATACCTTCACCTCCGTCGGGAAACTGGAGAGGTGGTCAGGCGAGATGGCCCACATGCCATGCAGTCAATTCCAATCTCGGATGATTGATGGCGCGGGCCACTTCTGGCGTGAGAATGGGGTCGAGGTACGAGCAAGGCATGCACTGAAGGAGTGGCTCCATGAAATACGATAATCTTCTGCTTTCGGTTATTTGGCTGTTCAATGATATTCCATACTGCCCATATGCGCAACAATTATAGCGACACATTCTCGAAGGATGACATAGGAAGGCAAAAATCAGCCCTCTAGTCCGCTATTACTAGCACACGAGCTATCGTTTTACTTCTATAGAACACATTATTACTAGAGTGCGCCAAAATCCGCAAAAACCGAAACCGCAACTAAACCACAAACCACTGCGGTTCCCCAATTGTGCCCCAACAAAAGCCATTTTTGTGTAAAGTCAAGGTCTTAGTATATATAAACATGCTGACTTATACTAATATATTACTATTTGCTATTTAACTTATATTGGTCACAATCATACTTGATCTAATATTTTTCTTATAAAAGCTATGAAATAGAAAGTAATTTTATATGGTTATAAGTTTATTAGTAGAGGTAATATATTTCTTCGCTTTTAACTAAACGATATATGGTTGAAATTGTTAGGTGTTAATATTCTTCTACATTTTTGTACGGCTAGATTTCTATCAGAATATATATTTAACAAAGACACGCCTGATTGGGGCTGCAAGAACTATGGCGGTTTGAACCTCGAAAACCAAAAACCGCAATGGTTTCTGAAACTGGCTCCAAAAACCAAACCATTTGTGACTTGGCTTGCTCTGGTTTTGCGGTTATTCCTACAAGCTCTTCAGGGGCGAGAGAAGGTGCTAGGCCTTGACCATAAGGACACTCTCGGTTTTGTATACTGGCTTGGTCTCTCTAATATAAACTACTGATCCTGAGTCTGGATTGACTTGGGACCCGCACCATAGACCAGACCAGTATGATGATTGAAGGGAGGATTTCCGTGCCCTTCCGCCTCCCTGTGCAAACCATGAGCATCAAGAGACCAGGCATGAAGATGTGCCCAGGAGGCGCTGGTACTTCCCTTCTATTTCATAGAGTAGACCACCACATGCACCACAGCAGCAACCCCAGCCAAACATAAACACATCTTTCCATGCAATTCCAGACACCAGAGCAATCGTGCCACACTAACCATCTGGACCGCCTCCTTTGCTTGTAGCGGTCCTCTGTCCGAAAAGATCTCCCCCACCCGTCTGCCCCGCTGCTGCTGTCTCGGCGTAAAGACCAACGTCTCGCAGTTGGGTGGTAAAAGGCTGGCCTGGACCAAGATCAACACTATATAAGAGGGAAGGAGGAGAAACAGTTGGGCAAAAAGCATGAACCCGGCCATCAGGATATCGGATCCCACAATATATGATAATCCCACTATCGCAACTTCCTCCTCCGGTAGGCTGTTATCGAATAGAGCTGGCATATACGTCATCACCGTATTAGCCGCGGCGTAGATTGAAGCGGGCATTACTAGGGCTTTCCAACGTTGGCGGTCACGGGGTTTAGGCACGAGGCGCGCCTGGTCGCGCGGAAGGATGGTGCGCGCGGTCCAGAAGAAATGGGTCTCCGCTAATAGGACTGATGCAATAATATACGCGACCGGACTAGGGAGTAGAATACCCAATAGCTTTACCACCGAGGAGTGCATCGCCCAGTAGGTACAGGCGGAACCGATGCCATTAAGGACGAACCGGAGGCCGCCTTTATGGTAGAGGGCGGTAATAGCTCGGAGCAGTTGGCGGCTAGAGGGGGGCTTCTTATCCCCGAGGTTAGAAGCAGTTACTTGCTTCTCCACAGTTTCAAGAATCAAGATAGACATTAAGACATGGCTAACAATATATCGGATCTAAGGCTGATTAGCCTCTGCGGGAGGAATAGGGATTTCCTTATTAGTTACTTACTAGGATATCAAGGGCAATCCCTAGAGTAATCGGTACTAATAGTAAAATATTATTTGTTTGGGCAGGTTCTTTTTGTAGGAGTCGATGAGCTCGCGCAAGTAGTGGACTATCTCCTGTGGAATGGATGAAGGTATTGAAGAGTTGGTGAAAGAGGGTTAACAAAAAGTGTGGAGATGCCATTGTAGAGTGTGGAAAGTTGGAAGTTGTTTTCCGTCGGGAAGCCCTGGAGGGCGACAGGCATTATATTCCCTTCTGTGGGAAAACATCCAGCCATTTTACCACTAGACCATAATAAAAACCAAGGTTACTATTTAAGGCCTAGTAGGGGCCATACCCTGTCTGACACCTTCGAATCCGGTAACCTCCTTTGGGTGTAGGGTCTCAACGGCTGTAACTTTTGTTAAGGATTTAAACATAGTTAACTAAATACGGCTAGGATTCATCTATGCCCTACCCTATCACAAAAATCTTTGGATGAGACCAAGGTCAAAAGAATCAAGCTAATGCCAAGCTAATACCAAGCTAATGCTTCTGGTAACGCCCCTTGGCCCTGTGGGCAACCAGAAGACCCCTGAGCGGGTTGATTGATGTCTGACTCACAACAGTCTACTCCGTAAACCTGTGGGATCTACTTGTCTCTTCGATATCCTAGTGAGATGGAACTCAGTGGAATCTTGCAGTGCGTCATGTGGAAAACACCCACAACCAGCAGATACTGATACTCCCATCCGGGGGATTTGCTTACATTGCTGATGTGTTTCACCATGTTTAATCAGCTATCCGGAGAACCACAAGTTCAAGTTCGCTGTTCAGTACAACCTCATTCGAAACCTCAGCACTTCACATCTTTCCATGTGACGCAAGGTGAAAGGCTACTTAAGAGGGCAGTCCTCTCCCTCTCTAACAGAACCAAGCAAGAATGGCTATCTTACGAAAAATTCTTGCATCGGTGTGGCCGTCTGAGATGGAATGGCGCATAACCAATTTCGGAGCATAACAAGCTACCTACATCCTGCATTGCTCCTGATCGCCATAGGAAGCGTAGGAAACGAGGTCTTTCATTTGATGAACAAGCTCAGCCATAAGAATAAAATGTACTTCTGCGTCTGAAGGAAGCAAATTGGCATATGCGACACTAGGAGCCTTGCAATGCAATAAACTACGTGAAATACCCTAAACTCGATAAAGGAATACAATCGAACTAATCGCACATCCTCTATTTCAATCTCTTCTTTTTTCACATCCTCTTCCTTAATCTTCGATGAATGGACAAAGACACGTCATTCTCGCGCATACCCGCAGTTCCTTGCTTTAAATGAAGCCCTGAACCCTCACGCAGCATTCAACAGCGAGTCCTCGACGACGGATGGTTCTGCGCGCCCGACTGATGAACTTAGCCAGGTCCTCCAGTACAGCCTTTTGATCCGTTGTCGACCTCGTGGACTCCATCTGCTTCTGTCGTTTTCGATTGTCCTTCATATGCCTTTTCTTTCCGTTCTTTCAATTGCCGGTGGAAGGCCAATGTATATTCATCTGGGTCCCATGCAAGAGCCCTTGATTTCATCTCTTTCAGCTTTCGAGCCACCAATTGTTCCATCTCATCCTTTTCCTGATCATCTAGCAGGTCGAGTCTCTCTTTCCATGCTTCATCGGGGTTCTCAGTAGGCCCGAAAAAGCGTGGGTCAATCTTCTGCCAGTAGATTACATCAAAGGCAAAACTATGCAATACTGCATAAACAATCCAGAAATCCCCACTCTCCCAGCTCTGATACATACGTTTGGAGAGCCGTTGGTCCTCCTTCAATCGACCTTGTTGGATCGCACTCTCTTCATAATCCTTCATCACTTTAAGGAATGTTTTTAGGCGATAATCAAATGTTCTTGTCCAGTCCTCAAGGCCTTCTGACCAGTACTCAGGCTTCTCAATGAGCAACCACCAAGGCGGCGCATAAGAAAATTCAGCGGGTGCTGCGTATGTGAATTCCCAGTCTACCACGCCCGCAATTTTCAAATTATCATAAAGGAGCATATTAGCCGGGCGTAGATCATCACACCATATTTTGAAGGGCCCTTCCTCGAGTAATGGATTGGTGAGTCGCTTGTCCTTAGCAAGCTTACGGAAAAGCCGCCTTGCTACAAATTTTCGCCGACAGTCGTCTGCGGACTCCACAGAATCGTTTCGCTGGTGGACGAGATGCTCAATATTAAGGTCCGCGAGAGCTTCGAGATACGACGAGGTTGTAGTGAATGTAGTATGTAGATTAGGAAGTTTCGACCGCGGTAGGCTTCCTAGTCGGACAAGTTCATTCATGTTCATGGACAAAGGCCGGCGGGTTACTTCCCAGGTGAAGTCATCGATCTGGCTAAGAGATCCTATCCGAGGTAAAGAGGGGGTGGAAAGCTGAAGTAGGATACCCGCCAGCTGCCCATATAGCATTTCAAGCCTATCTTCGTCGATAGCCGGGTCTAGGATCCCGCGTTCGTCCGTCGGGCATCCTGGAATATTAAGAGCGTCGTACATTTTCGTTTCATGTTCGATATAATCCATTATAATAAATGGACTCAGTTCAAGGGGGCTCTCCTTCTTTGTTCCCGAGAGGTGAATAAAAGGAATAGGTATTGATGTCTTATCTATAAGAAAACGCATCATAGCAACCTCATTCACAACTTTCTCCTCGGGGAATAAGACGGCGCCGGGCTGCGACAACCGGATAATAGTGGCTTCATTTTCATCCTTCAATCGCAACGAGATGTTATAAGAACCTTTTTTGAGTATGGCAAACTCGGTCCCAATGCCTCCGTTGTGATCAAGCATGAAATTTCCGATCGGTCTCAAGACCTTATGTTCAAGAAATTGAGCCAGCCAATTGTCGGATATTTCCTCGGCTTGTTCCCAGGCCACATCGTCAGGACACATTCGGTTTTGCATATTTGTGTCATAAGAGAGATGGAATAGTGCGAAGGAAATTAAGTCAAATAGAGAGATGGTCAATTCTTATGGCACTGGCGTCGGTAATGTCTCTGGGAAGAGAGAGGCTATGGAGAGAGAGGTTACGTGACAGCGTATTGGGGCGCTAGGCCGGGAACCGCAAAACTAACCAGATCTAGTAATTCACAGGTCCCAATATTACAACTAAGAAAATTAGAGGCCTTTTTATTCAAAATAGATTAAGAAAAATAGTGAGAAATTATCAGAATTCTCTCAACCCTAGAGTACTATACATTGTACACTGGCACATACTGTAAGCAAATGTTAGATGCTTCACCACTGTCATGGGGTGAGATCATGGGGTGAGATCATGGGGAAAAACATGTCAGCTACTGACCAAATAAGCTGAAATATTTATAAATCGAAGATCTCCACTTGAAGGAATACAGTCCACTAGTAATCGAATAATAGTGAAATCGTCATCAAAAGGAAGCAAAAATGGTCAGCCTACGGGCCTGAGGAAACTGGCTACCATTGGTCCTCGTGACGTTAGGTCACCGCCAAACCTGACTTGGATAGAACCTCTACCTTGTTACAACTCATTTACTTTCTTTTTTATACGAGTTTTTATTTAAGTTAACAGATCTCCACATTTTAGACCCCGGCTGGATGGCTTGCTTCGTCAAATGCACAGGCCTGCCATGTCGGTGTTGGACTCCACAATAGTTCAGTGCCATCATGGGCGCAAACCCTCCCAAGAACACCCTTTATCCGAACCATCTCCGCGGCCCCTCCGGAAAACAATCTCCATCCCGGTTATATCATCACTTGTGAAAGATTCGTGGAATTGGGCCGGTGATACTCTACACACCTACCGTGATGGACTTTCCAAAGAACAACGCAAACAAAGGGCGGACATTGAGGACCGCAAACAAGTCCTATACCTAAAAATAAAGAAAGTACGTACACGTGGTGTGTACCTGGGATGGGCGATTGCATCTGCAGAGTGACCCTTTCTAACGCTTACGCTGCAGGCTGTGTCGTACGAGGAATGGCGAGATTGCGCCATTGAGCTGGATGAACTAGAGAACAACAATGTATGGAAGCAGACGCTCGAATCCACCGAATATGATCATCGTTTAGTACAGGATCGTTTGCGACAGTTGGAAGATGCTCGCATCAGCTGCGACGTAAGCCGGATGCTGTTTCTGGTGCGCACTGCGCTGAGTCGGGATCTGGCGCATATGAGCAATGCCTCTCTCTATCGTCACTCGCATATCGGCACCAAGGACTTGATTGATAAGTACATCACCACGGCTCTGGAGACCATCGCAACACTGGTGGATCTGTCAGTGCATGATCGTTGTGATGGGTTGGAGCTGAAGTATATCCTGGACCAGCTGCTGGCAGCTCGACAGGCATTCGGTCGCAGTGCCCTCCTCTTCTCCGGTGGTGCTACTTTTGGTATGACCCATATCGGGGTTCTCAAGGCCCTCTATGAGGCAAAAATGATCCCTCGAATTATCTCAGGTGCTTCTGCCGGTAGCATTGTGTGCGCGGTCTTTTGTACGCGCACAGATGAAGAGCTGCCGGCGCTTTTGGATACCTACGTCCATGGGGATTTTGATGTCTTCAATGAGAAGGGCCAAGAGGAAAATATCCTGCAGAAGATGACTCGCTTTTTGAAGTTTGGATCATTTCTTGACATATCCCACTTGGCGAAGACTATCAGGAACTGGCTGGGAGATATGACCTTTCAGGAAGCATATAACCGCACCCGCAGAATCCTGAACATCTGTGTGTCAAGTGCAGGCATGTATGAGCTTCCACGGCTGTTGAACTATATTTCCGCGCCAAATGTGTTGATTTGGTCTGCTGTGTAAGTCCCCCCGTTTCATATTATCAACAAATTTCTAACGTCTTTCAAGGGCGGTATCATGCTCGGTTCCCTTTGTCTTTAGGCCCTTCACATTGATGGCTAAAGACACGTTGACAGGGGAACCGGTGCCGTGGAATGATCTTCACAAACAGTATATAGATGGCTCTGTCGATGGAGACCTGCCCATGACACGGTTATCCGAGATGTTTAACGTGAATCATTTCATTGTCTCCCAGGTGAACCCCCATGTGGTACCATTCCTTCCGAAAGAAACAGGCCCACAGAATCAGACAAACGATGGCCCTTCATTCATCCCTCGATGGATGAACACGATGACACACCTCGCCAAAGATGAGGTCCTGCATCGGATGAACGTTCTCTCGGAACTTGGAGTTTTCCCAACATCAATGACCAAGTTTGCCTCCATTGTGAACCAGAAATATCATGGAGACATTAACATATACCCGGAACTCATTTCCTCCAACTTCCCACGGCTCCTGGAGAATCCGACAACGGAGTTCATGCTTTCAGCATGCCTAAGTGGTGAGCGGGCGACATGGCCGAGACTAAGCCGTATCCGAAACCACTGCGCCATTGAGCTGGCACTTGATAATGCAATTCAAAATATGCGGGCCCGGGTAGCCTTCAGTCCGAGCCAGGTTGATCTACGTATGCCAAACCGTAGCCGTCACGCAATTGACTCAGCAGACAACAGCGGACGGGGACGTTATCGTAATAGGCGAAGAGGATCCCACAGCCCTGAATTGGAAAAGAGGCATTCGGGCGGGCAAGCACGGCATCAAGCTGATCGAGAACTGAGAAAAGCACGAAGTACTGTTTCACTAGAGAATCCGTCTCTCTCGCAGTCGAGTGAGTCAATCCTCTTGTCAACCCAAGCAAGGACCTACCACCGTACATCCTCAGTATCCTTCCCCAATGGAGCGATATTCGACATCGGGTCAAGCAGCGACGACGAGCTCGAGCGACCATACATGCTTCGTCCCAAACTCGCAGGCCACCGAGCGTCTTCGGAGTCATCTTCATTTGGTGGAGCACCTGCGAGTCACAGTCGCCGTAGCCCCGTCTGCTCCCGACGATCCTCATTCTCCTCTGGCCCAGCCTACAATTCTTCCGCTACGGCTCGTCTTAGTTCACCGAAGCAGGCTTATGCGCCGTCAGCTCGCGATCTCTCCATGACCGTACCACCCTCGTCCCGCCATCTGCTCAGTATGACACCAACGCCAACGGTCCATCCGAGCTCGCCTGACTCCGTAACGCGCAAACAGCGGCATTGAAGAATATACGATTAATCCTACATCTTACTCTGTTCCTCATTTCTTCAGGAGACGCGGGCTGCAGACCCCGGACTCCTTGACACATACAAGCTCGCCCCTCAAATCAAACTAATTTCTTGTCTCCGTACGATGAAGGGCACGGACAGGCTTTTGATATTTTTCGACTCTGTGATTTTGTACCCCTGCCGCCTAAGCATCTACTGCATCTCTTGGCTCGGTTATACTTCCTCTGTTTGTTTATTTTAATCAGACGTCCTCATACTAGATCAGTTGTTGGGTATCCCTCCTTGGGTTTCGAGCTTTAGCATATCGAGTCCGCTGGATTCGCGAGTTTTACTTCTTTCCTTTCCGCTTCCTTTTTGCTATATACAACATATAACATGCATACGCCAGTTTTCTGTATATAGCAGGAACGGTTTCCACGCACACACCGTGGGGTGTTGGATCCCCAGATGGAATGGAGTTTGGGGTTTGACCTTGAAACGGCGAGCCAAATTTTAAGTTGCATGAGGATAGATTATTCTACATTCAAGGGTTGATACATGGCTCCACTGTCAGCGCTAATAGTTCGTGAAACTAGGCTGTTTCCCAACACAAGTCCCGAGAACATGCCGCTGAGTCAGCTCAATAGTCACAGACAATGTAGTCAACTAGAAAGAAGCTATGGAGTACAGAGGCAAATTAATACCAGGAAATAATCGATATATTGAAGCTATGTTGTATGTTGTAAACACGAAACAGGTCCATAATTTTCCGATATGTCCCATGCTGCAAGTGTTTTAAGGGCAAAGTGGAAGTGTCCACTTCTAACGTTGATTCTATGTCACGGGGTCCACTGTGGGCCAGCTAGACCTCATTCAACCCAGAGCTGACGACGACTCGCTATCAACTAATGTTCCAGGCCATTTCCCAGATTGCGACCTGTATCCCTATGTTCTCGAACCTGTAGAGACAGGCCATGCTCTCTGTGTTTTGGTGGAACACAGTACAGCTCAACCTTAGGGAGATTATCATTGAGTTGTTCTGAGTGCGTCTCTATTGCAGATCCAAAATCACCCTAAATGTTCTCAACACAGAAAATATTGGACTAAAAGTGTTCCACTTCGCCGATCAGGCGGTGACCATTGGTCCTCACTATCGATAATAGCTTTCCCAAGCTTTTCCAGCCAACTTGAGTCCACCCTTGTCCGCGGACATCCAGCACATCCTGACACAGGCTCTGTATCAGCCTTCTTGATATACACGGTATGGCAAAGTCAATACATATGAAACAAAATACCAGCCATTCTGTTACGGGAAAAGTATAAAGATGCCGGAGAAAGGAGATATGAGCACATCATCTCCGAGATGATGTGCTACGGTCTCAAAAAAGGGGCATCCTGCACCAGGCGCCCTGAAGCCGAGTGAGAACTAGTCTCGCTCTCGGCTGTATCAGGTTGTGAGCCTGTCAAGTACGGATGATTCGAACGGAAGCATTTGATACGGTCAGACCATCCCGATAATTCTCCGGTTGCTTTTTATGTTATTCTGCACGCAGAAGACGATCGTCGCACTATTGTTTGGTACCTGGCTGTGGCGTCTGTAGCTCAACCGTACCGTCGGACGTACCGGAACCACGTTTTAACTTTTTTACACGTTGGCTGGCTAGCAAAAGCTTCAGGGACAATACCTCATGAAATCCCTGACAACCCTAATATCCCTCAAGTCAAGATCGACAGGCCCACTATGCCTCTAATGAGGCAAGCACCCTGAAGTCATGTCGCGATCACGGAATCCACTTCGGCCTAGGACCAAGCTCCCAGATTAACAAGCTTGATGAATCGGCAACCATATAAACCTGTCCTCAGCCCTCCGAGTTTTTTTTCTCTGAACTGTAAGATCTGTCTTTGATATAAACCAATATATCCAAGTCTGGTTTTCGATCCAAACTTCTACATTCTTTTGATATATCTGCCAATTAATCCATACCAATCACAATGAAGTACACTGGCATCACTGCTATGAGCTTGATGGGCTGTGCCCTCGCTCTGCCCCAGGGCCTTCCTCCTCTCGCCGGCGAGCTGCCCCAGGGTCCCTCTCCTTTCTCCGGCGCCCCCAGTGACGCCCCCACCCCATCTGGCGCTGGCGCCTTCCCCAGTGGCATTCCCACCGATGCTCCCACCGGTATTCACACCGGTATTCCCACCGATATTCATACCGGTATTCCCACCGATATTCATACCGGTATTCCCACCGATATTCCCACCGATATTCCCACTGGTATTCCCACTGGTATTCCCACCGGTATTCCCACCGGCTTCCCCTTTGACAAGCGCCAGTTCCCCGACGGACCTGCTTTCAGCGGCTTCCCGACTCACACTGGTCCTGCTCCCTCGGGCCTCCCTACCGGAATTCCCGGCGGTATCCCCAATGGTTTCCCTAGTGAGATCTCCGGCGGCATTCCCAGTGGTTTCCCTAGTGAAATCTCCGGCGGCATCCCCAGTGGTTTCCCTAGTGGAATTCACACCGGCATCCCCAGTGGTTTCCCTAGTGGAATTCACACCGGCATCCCCAGTGGCATCCCTAGTGGTTTCCCCACTGACTTGCCTGCGCCCACCGATCTCCCATTCGATAAGCGCCAGTTCCCCGATGGACCTACTTTCAGCGGCTTCCCGACTCACACTGGTCCTGCTCCCTCGGGCTTCCCTACCGGATTTCCAGGAGGCATCCCCAGTGGTTTCCCTGGTGGCTTCCCCAGTGGAATTCCCGGCAGCATCCCCAGTGGTTTCCCTGGTGGCTTCCCCAGTGGAATTCCCAGCGGCATTCCCAGTGGTTTCCCCACTGACTTCCCCGCGCCCACCGACCTCCCCTTCGACAAGCGCCAACACCACTCGGGACACGGTCACCAGGGCCCTCCCCCCAACGGACTTCCTAGCGACTTCCCGACTCCCACCGGCACTCTTTCTGGATTCCCCAATCAGACCGGCTTCCCAACCGGCTTCCCAACCGGATCCCAAACCGAATTCCCAACCGAATTCCCAACCGGGCTCCCAACCGGATTCCCAACCGGGTTCCCCAGCGGCTTTCCCAGCACCTTTGAGAAGCGCCAGTTCCCCACCGATCTCCCCTTCTCCATCCCCAGCGGAATCCCGAGTGCCTTTCCCTCTGGTTTCCCCACCGATATTCCCTTCTCCATTCCCAGCGGAGCCCTGAGTGCCTTCCCCACTGGTTTCCCCACCGACCTGCCCTTCCCTATTCCGTCTGGGAAGCCTCACGAGTTTTCCACTGGCCACGCCGCTCCCACCGGCGCTCCTCCCTCGCCCTCTCAGTAAATACTGAAATTGATTGACTTAGGTGCCCAGTACTGTATATTATACATGATATATGGGGTTACAGGTCATGGGATAGATTTGTTGGAATGTTTTTCTTTGCTCAGATTCGAGTTTGCTGGACAAACTATTTATGAAATACACACAGGCTCTTTTGTCAGTTTCCAGAGAACATGAATAGTAGGTTGCCTGCTTATATGGCCTTATCGGTTCTGTTAGTAGCCTTTTGATAGTACGACATTAATGCTCTTGGAGAAATCAACTCTCTTGGGAGGCGGTATACAGTCTGCTAGCTGTGGATTGTTCTTAAATCTTTTTTCTCATTTAACCGTCCTCCGTTATTATTGAAAAAGCAGGCACACGGTTTGGTCACTCCACTTGATTTCCTATACCACGGATTTTGTACTTTACGATAGGTAAGTATCCAAGCCAAGTATAAATCGAGATTTAGGAGCGGTATACTATATAATTTCTGTACTTCTATGAAACGAAAAGTAACTAGAAATAGACCGGTATATGTATTATTGACCACCTGATCCTAGCAACGTGATACCATGTTTGTTCTCGACTCCATCACCACTACCTAGCAAAGTGCATTGGAAGAAATGCTAGCAATTATAACGCTGTATAAATAGCGAGTTAGCGAGACTTCTATGATCTCAAGCAAGGTTAGATTCCGCAAACATCTCACATCCATCTCATATTGCATCCGTTCTGCATCCTTTGGCAGTGCTAGACGAGTATCACATTATTTCCAATAGACTATGAGCGTATCTTGGGGAGCTAGTTAGCACCAGACGTACATTATATGAGATAGGATCCCGGCCATTATTACCTTGATTGGGGACCTCTCTGTTCTACGTATTATTACTGCCATTTCTAGATATTACATTTTATTCATGCTTACGATCACCCTATATTCCATGCCCTAGCTACCTAAAATTACTAGCTAACGCTCAAGGGCATTCTGTCATTTTTGCTCTTTTGTTCGACGTAGGCTTGGTCTGCCATTCGTTATGTCTTGACCATTATTTGTTTACGTACGTCATTGTCTCAATCCCCCTTCTCTCTGTCTGCTTTGTGTATATTCTGATTTTCTTATTTTCTTGGGAGTATCCATGGATGACATCTGGGATTAAGGTTAAAGTGGAGCACATGTGGGGACCTTGGGATGCCCCTGCAGACGAAATGCAAGAGCCTCAAGTGACCCGGCGCATGGCGGTACATACATGACTCAAATTTTATTCATATGGAGATCACTATAGTATTCTGCTGAACCATTAGTCCCAAGCTATCTGAAGGAATGGCCACTTCTACTGTCGTTGTCTGGTTCGTCTTGAAACCCCACTTGTCGTCACACTACGGACCATGCCAACTATAGTCTCTTAAAGACTCTATCTAGCTCAGCTCTAGAGATGGTACGGCAAACTATGTACCTAATCCTGAGTAGAGATGTAATCAAACTGTGTTTCGGACGCTTAACGAGGTGAGATACCCAAGATCGTCCATCTAGGTGACGCCGCACTATAGCTTCTCGAAGCACCACGGCCACTGTGAACGAATTTCACCCCGACCTCAAACCTGTAGGGACTAGCCCAAATGTTAAAGATGAGCATGTTATTGGAGGACAATAAAAGAAAGGCCTGTTTCTCAGTGAAGAGCGGGGAGCAGCACAAAAGTAGGTGCTTTCATGTATTCTCTGTCCAGAGTTTGCCGGCTTGAGTTCGGCATCGTTTACTCAAACGAAAGGATCTCTAGGGTTATCACTGTTCTCCGTGCTTCTTGGTGGCCGATTGCATGGCAAATTCACGATGTCAAGTTCGAAGACGTGAAAGTTCTAGAGTAGGACGAGCGGGAGCATAGCTGCAAAGTGAAAGTAATGTTAGCTTGTCCACTCACGTGTTAGAGAAGGGACCTGTCATCTCCAATGCCTCGCCGGCGGGATCAATATGAGGTTGAAGGTCGGCTCTAAGTCAAGTCATCGGCGGAAGTCAGTGTCTCCAGTAGCTTACGCCGGGCTGCTATTGGTTCCAAATCGAGTGTGTGCTTGCTTGCGTATTTGAGATACGGACAGTGACAAGGACATGATTGTTCTCCGGGCCTTTCACATGTACCGTATTGACTAGTTTGTCTAATTGGTACGGTATCCACAACTGAATGTCCGTTATATTGATTCTCGAGCGTTTGTTCGAAATCTAAAGGTATAAAAGCCCCTCAAGCTTGCTTGTTCCTTCCTGTTTTCTTTCTTCTATTCTATACAGACCATCTTGGACTCCCCATCTAAGCATCGTGAGGATTTTGATCCAACTGCTCATCATTTTCATCATCATTTTCATCATCATTTTCATCATCATTTTCATCATCATTTTCATCATCCATCGCATCTTCAACCTCCGAACCAACCTTGGCAATGGAGGCGGCAAACAATACTTCGAAGGCCAAAGGCAAGGAGCCGGCTAAAGACACTGCCGAGCTCAATGTGAAGGCCCCAGCCAAGGTGGAGACCGAAGTCTCGGAGGAGACCGAGGCAAAGGCTCCTAAGACCAGCGATGAGGAGTTCCTTTTGACTCTGCTCGATCCCCTGAAGGTCAGTTGTCTTTTCCTTGATACTTGATAGTGAACTGAAGATTATATTAACCCAGCCTCCCTATAGGTTGATCACCAGGCTGCAGCCAAAGCCCTTGGCATCAACAAGGCAGCATGTCGCATGCGACTCACTCGCTTGCAACAGAAATACGGCTTCAAGAAGAAGGGCCAGGGTACTCCACGAGGCAAGAAGGGGCCCAGCATGGCTACCAAAGAAGTGGCGACCGAGAAGCCAGCTCCTACCAATGAGTCCGATGTCGCGCAGGAGGAGACTAATGAGGAGGGAGCTGCTGAGAACTGAGCGATTTTTCAGAAGAAACTAAGAGGGGAAGATCATATGCATCAATGGGATAAATCTCTTACTCCCACCTTACATTCTGTTAAGACTGACTCTCCCAAGGTCAGATTCCATGTAGTTCTGTAGGGCCGTAGTTTATCAATGTCCGCACGAATGGTGCAAAATATGCTGACATACAGACCCCCTATAGTAAGTAGACCCTGATTCGCCCCATATTGCGAGAAAGGGTGGACTGGACTAACATATATCTTTTCAGAGTCTACTGTCTATCTCCTTATCTAGTGCTAGTTAGATGTTTGTCTCTTATTGATGGCTAGGAGATCAGGTCTCCAATGTGTATAGATAGTTATTTATCCTGCTTAGTTCACTTTTGAGAGAATCAATTCTCTTTCTTTTCTCTTGGGTGTTTCCCCTCATTCACTTGGTTATTGGATAGCTTCAAATTTAATCAAGAGCCCGATCCCGTGATCCCATGCCTCACTCTCTTGTTTTATTCCCATATCTCCTCAGTTCTGATGTTATGGGCACGCTACATCTGCAGCAAGATTGATGCAATCGCTCAGTATGGCTCTTGCTCTTTTCTACCTCTGTGCCTCACGGTGTCCAGAACACTCTTTACATTCCATTTCGATGCAAGATGACGGATCCCTTTGCTTGATTCTTGCTGTGTGCCTATACTTCATGTTCTGATATACCTAATTTGCTTATAGTCGACGTATAGCTATTCTGAGCAAGCTTATTAGACAGAGGGATCCCCATAGTTAGCTAAGGAACGTTTCAAAGCCTTCGTAGATATAAAAACGCCAAGTTCATTTTCCTCCTTCTTCCTCTCACCTCTCTCTATCACTCACTGCATTTCATCAAATCATTTATTTTACTTCTTGCTTTAACTTTCAAGAAGGGAAAGGAGACGGCTAAGGCAATGGCCCACGCGAGGCAGGCATTTTTAGGTCAGTCTCCCATTACCGACTCAGCGCTTTCTTTTGGATGTTAATCCATACTGACTGCGGTTTCCCCTAGTTTGGCTAGAAAACTGTCGGGAGTCGCCTCGGAAAAAGCGACGATGCCGATTGCATGCAAGTGAGCCGACTTATGAAGAGAATTAAAGGATTCCCATGAATAGTAGAATTTTCTCTACCAACTAAGAGGACCCTAAGAGCTCCAGCTAGGATATTATCAATAATAGTGAAGCTGATGATACTCCTATTAAGACTGGCGACACAAAAGACGGCCAGACGGCTAAGCATGTCATATTTCCACATGTACAAGGGTGTTCAGGGCGATACGTTCGAGCTTCACACCTTATTAGGGTGGATTATTACTCCTAGCAGAACGTTGAGATTGATATAAGTGATAGACACAGCATATCTGGTTAAGCCCATAGAGGTGGATAAGGTCGCGGTGAGAGGAGTTCGAATTATTTATATTATAGATGATATTGAACTGTATGGTGAGATAAAAAGAAAATAGACAAGATAAATATTCAGTTAACCTGTTTTCACATTTTCACCGAGATCACGGTGGGCTATTTCCTAAAGGGGACGATACATCGAGATATCTATATTCGCAAAAGAAATGATCAAGTTCGATTACGACTCCAACGAGGAACATTTGTACTAAGGTATAGCTAAAGCCGGCCCCGATGATGACGCTCAACTACATAATCCGAGCTAAATGATTACGAGGACGATAGGGGAGTGTTTCTATCTTTTTAACGGGTTACTCGAAAATATTTGCGGTCGACTTTCTGCTTTAGTCCAGTTGCCTTTTGACGGAAGCTCGGTCGAATCTACGCTCCGGGCGAATAAGGTAAGGAAGGGACTCTATAGGCGCCCGTGTTAGTATCTTTACATTCCTTGCCTTGAGGCTCACCGAAAGGATCAAACTCGGTCAGGGATTGTCTTTTCGGCTCTGCGCTTGTACTTGATGCTTGTACTTTGTATACAATTTCAAATTCTAGCCCTAGGGTAGGGTAACTATCCCGATAGCGCCTGCATTTCTTAGTACATGCATTAACTAAGTACAGTTTCATATAAATGAGAATTTCTATAAATATCATTAATTAGCTTGATTTGTTGGTGTGTTACATTTGTCCTGCATGTACTCCGTATATGGGGTTGCCTCGAAAGTAATTGCTCTACATCAAAGTAAAACAATCTAAAAAGATACTCAAATAGAAATTCTCCAATAGAAATCCGACCGAGTTATTATTTTTTTTCAAAGAGGAGATAATCAGATACAATATATATGTATATATATTACAAGACATTCCAGAGATTAAACAAGAAATAGAATTACAAAGTGGATGAATACTTACTTTTATGCAAGCTGCAAGCTAGTGTATGTAAATTGCAGCTAATTGACATCTATTTTTAAGACCCAAAAGAACCCAAAGCGGCCGATATGCAAACTAATTAAGGAACATTCGAACAAACCCCCCTGTCAAGCGCAACCTGCAGATCTCTGCATCACCTCTCAGCAGGAGTCTCAGCGGTAACGCATAAGCCTTATTGGTCGGTGGCGTCAACAGCTACAATGAATGGGATATCCCACAGCTGGCACAAAGCGCTTTACACATCCCTTAGGGCTGCCCCGTTCTGAGACCAAGCTTTATATCCGGACAACTTCCGCTGAAATGAGGATTTTGATTCTCCCTCAGTTTCAGACTGGCTTGACCAAAGTCCCTGGCGGACTCCCACTTGCTTTAATTTGGGGTTTGCCTTTGCTTTCTTTTGTTTTCAGCTTTGCCTCTTTACAAGGATTCAATTTATTGGTGACCCCTCCATTTCCTCCCTAGACCCTTGTTTATCGTCATCCTGGATACTACCCAATCTGCGGCCGTGGTCACTTATTTGTTTCTGGGTCGTTGCAGAAGGAGATTTGTGTGAAAGCCACCAAACCCTGTTACTCTGCCAACTTGCGTACTTGCGTATTTGCCGGCTGGTCCTCGTCACCGGTTGTTGTTGGTTCTTGTTAAAACGCATTAATATCAACCCTGTCCTATATTTCCCCCGCTCGATTATTACTTTTCCCCCGTTAAACGAATGTCACCGTTTGCTTCTCCTGGGGGGCGATATCAGAGCAGTACGAGTCCATATCACACAAATTTCTCACAAACATCATGGCGGGAATCGTCAACGGACCTCTTTCTCTCTTCCGCAAGTCGGAGTCTTCAAAACCTCTCCATGCTCGATGGGGGGATGTGTCCATCTCCGTGCCCACAGATGGCTCATGGAATCAATATGACAATCCCCATCGACCCGCCAAAGAGAGGTCAGCATACGGGCCAGGCTACGTGCCCGACTGCTCTCCGCAAGACCGCCGGAACCCCCGCCCAGTGAAAGAGGAGGACCTAGACGACGACGCCAGAAGCGTCAGTAGCGACGCATCAGCAGCCTCGCGGCGGAGCTCACTATCTTTCGGTAGCCTGCGACCGGGCCGGCTCTCGGTGCGCCTTGCCTCGCGTCCCAAACAGCTGCGGGGCGAATCCCAGGCAGAAAGAGATGCCCAGCGCTCCGAGCAAAAGCGAAATGAGTTTGCGTATCGACCAATCCACCAAGACTATACCTCCGAAGTAGTCGAGAACATCACTCAGCCCAACAATCGCTTCAAGTACATTCCGACTAACGGACGGTATCTCCAGAGCTTAGGCGCTGAGACTCCACGCAGCCAATCTGTCAACTCGCTCCGCACCTCTGACTCGCGGCGCGGCTCGTTGTCCGAGTCAAGTGATCGGCGATACAGCGGTCGCGATCGTGATCACTACCCTCCGACTGTCAGAGGGAGCAGCTCTTACGAGGAAGACCGTCGCAGTTTTCAATCTAGCATTGATAACTCAGACAATTCTAGTCCGCGATGGAATTATGGGCTGCCGCCTAGACGGCGAACATCACCTTTTGTTTCGGCTGATAGAAAGAGGGCTTCTTCGATCTCGAAGCCTATGACATTGGCCATGGTTCCTGATCCTGATGATCTCTATGAGTGATGGCTCTACGTGTATTCCGGCTTTTGTTGAATTTTGATTTTATTGAGCCTCATTGCACGGTGTTGGGTGTTTTTGGTGGTTACTGGCCGTTTAATAGCGTCTCAGAATGAAACCATGTATTTACTTTTCCACTGCTAAATCTGTATTACAGGTTTGACACCAGCAGCTTTAGTAGATTATTCTTAGATTTTGGATGATATTACTTCATTTGTAAAGTACTCGACCTTGGGATTTATGGCTCAATCTTGGCCGCTCAGTGGCGTGCAATTCAAGCACTTCTTATAGCATTCCAATTGGTGGATTTCCCCCCATTCTATAGTTGAATTCAACTCTTTGCCTGGGGCGACCGTCTTGGTATATCACCATGACGGCATATCAACGTCTTTTGCCCCAGCCAATAGAAAATCCCACGCAGGAGCGGCGATTTGGAGCAATTTAATTGTCGAATTGAACATTGAACGGTAACAATAGAGAATCTCGCTATCTCGATATCATCTTAACCACAATGGCAGACGCAGTAGTCCAACTTCGGTGTGGTGTTAAGGCAAGTATATTCTGCCCAAATATTTTATGTCAATACTAATTATTTACCCTGGATAAACAGAATGACGACTGGGGAAAGAAAGGAAAAGAATCGATTGTAGCTCAGTTATGGTCTAAGACCCCAAACAATCCGGCAATTGACGACTCCAAGCATTATTCAGAAGTACGCTTTTCGTCAGAAGTATTGCTACCATAAGTACATACATTTATGTTGACTTTCGAGCAGATGTGGTTGGGCACGTACCCTTCAAACCCATCCTATCTACTTTCGACGGGCGAACACCTCGGGGAGTATCTGAAGAAGCACCCAGAGCTAGTAGGCAAGTCCGTCCACGACCGATGGGGCCCAGAGATTCCATTTCTGCCAAAGGCAAGTGCAGAAGCCAAGAATTATAGTGTGTGGCCAAGATAAACTAACATTGATGCAGATTCTATCTTTTAACAAAGCCTTGCCCCTACAAATCCATCCAGACCTGAAACTCGCCGCACAACTACACAAGGAACACCCCGAAAAGTATGGCGACACAATGCACAAGCCAGAGATTGCAATTGCACTCTCAAAATTTGAACTCTTTGCCGGCTGGAAGCCTTTGAAAGACATCCAAGCGCTGTTCGGGTTGAACCACCTGGCAAAATACATCCCCAAACCGGGACCATTCAACGACGAGGCTCTGCGTCAACTATGCAAGACTCTACTTAGCGCTCCGCCCAAAGAAGTCGCACAGACAATGAAAGATCTGCAAGACATCCCCGAATCCCAGTTCGGTGCACACACCTACATCCCCAGCCTACTGAGCCGTCTAGCAAAGCAATACGGCGAAGGCGACAACGGAAACCTAGTGGCCGCCCTGCTGATGAACTACTTGACTCTCGGACCGGGAGATTCCGTCTTCGTCCCCGCAGACAGCATTCACGCCTACCTGGAAGGCGATATCGTGGAATGCATGGCGCGGTCAGACAACGTCATCAACACGGGATTTTGTCCGGCTGCAGACCGTGACAGCGTCGAGTTGTTCGGACAGGCTCTGAGCTTTGTGCCGCATAATGCACAGGATGCGCTTTTACCGCGTAGAAAGAGTGACAAGGGCTTGAATGGCAAAACGGATGTCTATGCACCGCCTATCAGTGAATTTGCAGTGTTGTGTACTACTCTTGGCGCTGGGGAGAATGAGACGCACAAGGCCATTCTTGGGCCGAGTCTGATGATTGTTACAAAGGGTGGCGGTCAGATGAAATTCCCTGGTAATCAGACCGCTGAGCTAAAGGAGGGTTATGTTTTCTTTGTGGGGCAGGGTATTGCATTGGACTTTGCGACTGACAAGGGCATGGCTGTTTATCGGGCATATGCGGAGTAAAAGTGGCTGTAAGAGGCTCAGGTGCCCAGGTGGGGGGTTGTCAGTTGTTGTCAGTGAGTCATTTTTGAGGTGATGGAGGAAAATGGGGATAAATTGTATGGAATTTAAAAAAAAAGAGCTTGTATTTTGAAAATTGGGGATTGGAAGATTAAAGTAGGCGTTGCGATGTCTCAGATTTGTATGCGGGCGTTGAAACCCTGTGAGGGTTTCCATATCCGGTAATAGACTCGTCAAATCAATACGTAGAGGACCATACTCCATACTGGGGCACTAAGAACTGATCAATATCTATCAGACCTTACCTTTCATAATACCTGGTGAACAAGCGGTGATAGCATTTTCATTTATACTTTGGAAGTATAGTGTTGGATTCAACAAGGAATATCATTTGCTGATAGCAAGGCGCTTAGGACCAGTTAACGTACAACATTGTGACAGCAAGTACATTTTGATTTGTTCACAGATGCTTAATTTAGAAATTAAGGCGCATTTACCAGGATCTCCAGCAAATTAGTTTCACTAATGCAGGTTAATCGAATATCAATGGCTAATTTTACCCATTTTTGGGCAAATCTATAGCTAATATTAGAATTGATACTATCTTTATTTTTCCCCCCTAAAATATCTTTGAAACAGGGACCGTGTGTCAGGATGGCACTAAGCTTCGTTGATCGGTTTCAGCATCTTATATATCTATAATCCTCGCAGTTTCAAGGATTGTTGTTAGTATAGCATTGAGGCTCAAGTTCGAAAAAGTCTTACTGATCTTAATACAAGATTGTGGTGGAGGTCGAAGTTATCTTAACTTGTCTTGATTTTAGTTCTTTTGTTTCTTTTTTGTTTCTTTCTTTTTTTTTCTACTTTGGATCTCCATACCCTGGATGTTCTTACCTCGAACATATCCCCGTTGAATTATTGTTCAAATATTTTGTGCTATGTCAATTAATTCTTCTCTTGACCCCCGCTCTAATAACAACTACCCTTCTCGCACCCCTGTGATTATTATTGGTGCGATAGCTGGCAGCCTCATCTTCCTAGCAAGTATGCAGTCCGAGCCGCAACCCCCCCCCCCCCTACCCCCTCCACTCCCCTCAATCCCCCAAAGAAAGAAAGCTAACCTAAACCAGTGGCTGGAAGCTTATTATATCTCTTTTCGCGCAAAGAACGGGCCAGAAGGAGAAATGCCCAACAATCAACGGACTTTTCTCCTCTTGAACCCCCACCAGCCTATAAAACGGACGAAGCAGGCATGCCTAGAGGTCTCCACTCCCAACCCCGGCCCTTATCTTCCTTTGCGCCGGACTATAGTCTCCAGAATCAGCACGCACAACAGTACCAACAGCAATTGTCTCGCACTTCATACGACCAACCCCCAGCATACCCCACACTGCCAACGTATGATCCGTCACGATACCAACCTATTCGGCCAACGTCCATGGCGGCCGATATTAACGCCCACACCTATACCTATAACCCCACCAATCATGCCAATCCACATCCCGGTCCCTCTTCCCGCTTGAGTGCAGTCCACTACGGTGACACCAGGCTAGCAACCTCCCGGCCGGGTTCAATGGCCGAATATGGCCCGCCAATTGGCCCCATAGCTGTTCCAAATAGGTCGAGGCACCTCCCAGCCCTGCCACCTCCACCGGAGCAGAACACCAGACCAGAACACAGGGACAAGAGGGACAGGAGGGAGAGGAGTGCATCTGAGCCCATGCCGTCGGCCCAGGCCATCCCAAAACAACCTAAACCCGTTCTGTCGCGGCTGATCACCAATTTCCGTTGAGATTGTGACAGTGGCTTGGGCTTGTTTTTACGACTATCACGACATGGGCGCTTTCTTTTTCGGGAAAATGTGACTGGGGAGGGGGGAGGTGTGCTTATTTGTTATCTGATTTATCTGATTTATTAGATTTATTCAAGTTTTCTTCAAAAATACAGAAACTTGTTAATCGGTGAAAGGCTCTAGTTGTCATAGAAAAAAAAATACTCGGCAGATCATTGACAGATAGATGCCTGGTCTGTGCTATGATCTCCAACATCGATCATCCCAAGAATTTCCCCTTTTCACACCATCTCGGCGCCTACAACATACACCAGTACATCGATGTCGTCCCAAGATCAAACGCCTCGGATGATCACCTCTAAGATCCTGGTTTTGTAAAAATTTCTCTTTCAGAAACTGCACTTTCTTCAAGGTACTTTGTGCACTTTTTACACTACGCCCATTTGCGCCAACTCCACGATGAATATTGATCCTTCAACTCCACTTCGTTGCAGGGATTCAGATGCGTCACAGTGAAACAGTGCTTTTTTTCGCCTTTCTTGCGCATTTTCGCCTCGAGGGAGGGGGGGGGGGGGGAAGCCTGCCCCCCCTCTTTTGTTCCCTGTTTTTCCCCTGGTAATTTTCCCTTCCCCATCATCGTCGTTAAATGACTGGTCAAGAAGAAGCTGCTCCAATGTGTCTATCACGCCCGTTGTTGCATCGAGATCCCTGAACCCAGGAGATAAACCTACCACTCAAATTGTCTAGCCCCAACTCCGATCATCTATCGAGAGTCTTTATTCTTTGTGAGTGCAGATCAGTAGACAAGCGCCATGCCAAGACGACGGACAACGAGGATGCGTTGATACAGACACACTATATGCAACCTATGGCCGACCCGCGTCAAATCTATCCACGCAAGTTGACTGCGCCGCACCTAACAACTGACTAAACTATTTCTCTGAGAATGACTAGAGAGGAACAGGGATTGCAACTACCCCTCCCACATGCATTTTCTACCCACGGTGCAGCTGTGGGAGCCTCTCATTTATGGCGACCTGCCTGGGTCCTTCAGCCGGTCAACTGTTGGCCTTGCATTTCCCTCTTTCTTTTTTTCTTCGACGCGCTGTTGTTTCTGCGAGCGACAGTATTGTCTCGATTCTTAGATTCCGGCTCCGGGACCACCAACAGAGGGGTTGTACCAGACTACCGGGTTCTCTCCCGGGTCTTTAATCACTCGTTGGGTCAGTTGGCTACTAACAGCATCCCCGTCTGGCACTTCATTCGGAAGATCTTCGCTCTTCTTGGTCACCAACGGATATGCAGTGGTTGGCTAGTGCGCCTCCATGGATGTCTCATTTTGATATAACTTCAACACACGCAGGCGATCTATCTGCATTAGCCACCTTCTGCCTACCAGTCTTAGTTTCTCAGCTGTGATTGACTTGTGGCCCTGGGTAGAGAACCCATGCTCTCTGTGGGGAGTTTGATAAGTTCTGAGATGAGCACCGCACTAGGGAGTGATTTGTCCTCCCTTCGGTAACTTTGAACCCTGAACGCATCACCTCCGCAGTCTTGATGAAGAATTGGTTGAATACCATGGCGACTTTCATGAAGAAGTTCAAGAGGAAGCGCAGAGTGTCCACAGAACTCCACTCTCGCTGGGGCGATGTTTCTATCACCTATCCCACACAAGGGTCCTGGAACCAGTGGGATCAAACTTCAGATTTGGTCACGAATGCATCAGCTAGAGCAACCATACAGCCTGAAGAAAACCAACAATATCTCCCGGGTGTCCCATTCCGCCAGCCAAGTTCTAGCGCCTCGAGCAGAAGATCGCGAACAACGGTCACCCGAGCACACCAAGTAGGAGACACTCATGCTCCATCCTTTCCCACTGGATATTTCGACCAAAACATCCGGCGTCGCGCGGGAGATAAAGATACACACACACCGCCATCTCATACACCACCCGGTCACGGACTCGGCCTTGGTGATCTCAGGCATGGGCCAAATCGCCGACCCTCAAGCTCTAATACCAATGATGAATGCACCACTGATGAGTCATGCGACGAAGAAGAAGAAGAAGAAGAAGAAGAGGAAGAACGGGATACTCTGGGCTCACGAATTGAATTAAGCCCTCGAGAATGCGCCATGGGAGATATGTTACACACAGCACGCGGCGATCCCGAAGATTTCGATACTCCAGCCAAGTCTCCTCCGCTCTCTGTGACTTCGCGTATGCGCCGTTGCAGCCTCCAAAGCTGTGCAACAGAACCCACAGTATCTACATCTGGTGGTACGAACTCGAGACGAACGAGCGTTACCGCTGCATCCTCTATCTCTGTACCCTCTATGCCACCCTCTACACCTCAGGTTGGACACAACACCCCAAAGCAGCCTCCTTTCCAGGAGAAAAGATACCCTTCCCGTACAAAACATCGGCAACCTGAGTCTGTGCCTCGACAGGAAATGGTGCCTTCCTATGATGAGCTCTATGGTTGATGTGTCCTGAACAAACTATGTTCAACTAGAAGTCTACATGTGGTGGTTTTTTTTGGTTACTTTTTTTTCTTTTGGGTGTCCCTGACCAATCAGTCCTGTTTGAATCAGTCTTGTTCGGAAGATCTGTGATCAGCCGTTGGACTTGATTCACCTCGATTTTATTTATTAATTTTGCATTATGGCGGCTTTATTTGCAATTTGAGTTATTTGTTCTAATTTTTTGAACTGAATATTAAGGAAATTTACATCTGTACATGTGGATATCTATGCCAAGTACGATCTACACAGATACGTACTTGGATCTTTCACTTCAAAAATTCGGGGTTCTCCCTTCTCCCGGCTCTAGCAAGAGGGGAATCCCTTGGCAGATCAAATGAATAATTTTTTCCCCTCTTTTTACAGTCGAGGAATGCGGATATCCGTCTCCAACACGTCCTGGCTGGATTTTGCGATTTTACTGTGATGAGGGGGTGAACATGCGCCCGTCCGTGCATTATGCAGACGGTATCACAGTCACAACCGCCTCTCACCAATCAAGCGCCAGAGTCCATCACACTCTGTACGCCTGCAGCATATCCACTGGAGGCAGAATGACGGGGTTATCACTCCATCCCCACCAACTGTTCCTCGATTCCCAAACTAGGGTGCAGTCACCAACCAGCCTGTAGGCGGCGTTCTCTAAGCGCTGAGGACCAAGGCTGGAGGTAAGAGAACGTGTCTGATTCGACCGGCGCACCCTTTCCGTTTCCTCGCCCAAGCATTAGTAGCTCTGCAGGTGCTTGGATTGTGCAGCACTTCCCTGCCCAGCGAGCTCTTTGGACTGAATCACTCCACCTGGCCGTCACATCCATACGGAAGGGAGTGAGAGCTGCCCGCAGTGAAAAAAAGAAGCTTTCCCGCCCCGAGAAAAACACTCACATTCCTGAGTTACAATTTACCGTTTCTCATGCGAACGTGAGATCGCTTTATCCGGCACTCTGCCCATTCTCATCCCACCTCCTAGGCGGTCGCTGTAAGAATAGAAGCTGTCGGACTCTCTGTTCACTCCCGCTCTTCATGCTCGGGCTAAGCGACGGCAGTCCAAGGTCCTCCAGGATGCTGGCCTTTGTCCTGGCTGTGATTTTGCTGAACAGTCCAGCTCCAGTGGTTTTCGGATTGAAAACCACACCGGGTTCACCCTGCACAGATGTGTGCGGTACAACGACCAACACTACATCTTCCGAGATAACGTGTTTGGATCAATCGTACAATCAAACATCAGTAGGGAGAAATTTCCAAAAATGTATCTCCTGCCAGTTGGACAGCAAGTTCAACGATGCGGACACTGGAGAATCGGACGTGAACTGGGGCCTTTGTATGTCGTATCACCTTTCAGAGATCGCATATTGCGCTTCGTCGCTCAGTACTAACCAATCGAACCAGATAACCTGCGTTACGCCTTCTCAACCTGTGTATTTGGGTTCCCAGACTCGATCTCAAATGTCTCGTCACCGTGCCCAGTCGCATGCGATGGTGTGCGTGTAGCAGTCGAAACCGACATTGAAACCCCAGACACAGCGAATCTGAACGCATGGTGTGACACCCCATCGTTCGCAGATAACGTCGTCAATACCTGCGAGTTCTGCTACAACTTGACAACCAGTCAAGTTTACATGGCAAACTGTATGTATGCCCTGCAACCCATTCCTGTGTCCATAGGATATCAGCAAATCCCACAAGCTCAAAGAAAACCATAACTAACCATCATCCGAATCCAGTCATCGAGTCCATCCGCTACAACTGCCATTTCAAGACAGTAACGGGCAAGGTCTTCGACATAGCCCCAACAAGAATCTTCACCCAATCACTCCTCCCCTCCAGTCTGTCACTTACAACGCCAGTTTCCAAAATCTCAAAGTTGGATCTGGGAGTGGTGATTGCCGTGCCAATCGTAGGATTCCTAATCCTCGTCTCGTCTATCGCGATGTGTTGCTTCTTCTTCATCCGGTACAGACGCAGGAAGGCCCGTCGGAACCGCCAAGCGGCTAATACGTACAACCACTGGAACGGTGCATCGCCGACCAGCGCGCAGCAGCAGCAAGCCTGGGCTGAGCAACAGATGTATAACTCTGGCGGGTACGGACAGGGAGCGGGCTTTGGCTTTATTGATAATGATGGCCGTGGACAGGAGCTTGCATATGTCCATGGCCAGAACCAGCAATATCAAAGCCAACAGTACCAGCAGCACATCCAGGGTCAGGATAAGCCAGGCTTCTCGCAGGATATTATCGAAGAAGCTGCTCCCCAACAGTACCAGCAGCAGCAGCATGCTCAGGCTCCTGCTCACACTCAGATCTTTGAGCCGGATCAGAAGGGCCCGATTGACCAGGTTCCTGTTCAGCCTCAGGCCTTTGACCCGGATCGAAAGGATCCTCAGCAGTGGCAATGATTGTTGAGATGACTTGTACCTAGTTGTGTTTACCTTGTTGCTGTATAGCATTGGTGAAATGTCTGTGGATAGTAGAGTCAGTTGGTGGCTTGGAATGTAATGAGATCAGGATATTAGGTCACCTCATTGTTGATGGCGTTTGGGTTTCTCGTTTATGGAGTTGTTCTGCTCCATCGCGTCGATATATTCCCCGACATCTTGCAATGTCTGCATGTCTTTGGCGTATATAGTATAGTCAATAGTGAAATGGAGAAAAAAAGTATCCAGCACCGAGAGTTCCCGGTAAAAATATAGACATGTTCCCAAAATAGAACAGTGAGAATAAGACAGAACACCAAAGAACAGCATCCAGTATCACCAGGAAGGGCGGCAAAGAGGACTTATGTATCAATTGTCGCCCCCTCTTGACCTAAATATACACACATAACACAACACACAGATCCCAAAATAGCATTCACAAGCCGCCCAGGAATGGTAATGGGATAGGCAAAAAGCCCACACAAGCCAAACTGTCAGACAATACGAGATGATCGGCTATATAATCTCTGGGCGACGGCTTTCTGTGTTCAGCGCTGCTGTAGATTGGTTGGGCATTCTGCAGGCGTTTCAGCACGCACCGCCAAGGGTCCAAGAGTCCAATGGGAAGTGGGATGATCGATCTTGAGGTTATTTTTGGATTTGTAGACGTGGTGATTTCCTGGCTTTGATTATGGGAGTTGGAGGAGTTGGAGGAGTTGGAAGGCTTGGTGCTGAGTGCTAAGTGGCATGGGCTATTTATTTAACTCGGGCGCTGTCACTTGCCCGCCTGGATACATTGTTTTCATATAAAACTGATAACCCAGAAGAGTTCTAATTTGACTAAGAATATAGTGATGGTAGACAAAATTAGAAGCAGAAATGTAGAAAACTGTCGGAAATCGAGGCAAGAGAAGTCGACTGTAGAGCCCTCCGCCGTTGATCTACACTTTTATGTTATCCCCCTCACGTTAGAGCTCTTTGACCTTCCAAAGCTTTCAACCAGCCATGTCTAACCTCACACAAGAACAAATCAAAGTCCTCGAACAATCGCGGCAGCGTCTCGTGCAGCTCACTCACTCACTAGGCTCGCTGATCACAAGTCTAAACCAAAGCGACCCTCTTCCGCCCTGGTAAGAGCTCTACCATCCCCTCCAACCAATCCCATTCCCAGACCCAAGCAGCTAAATGCAATGACTATGCAAACCCCATAAAACTAACCTAAAACAAGGACCTCCCTCCAATCCCAAGCAAGCATCATCTCCAACAACCTCATCAGCGTCTCCGACCAACTCTCCGACCAACGTGACCTCCTCTCCAACCTAGTCGCCTACCCAGGCCCAGAATATCCAGGCCGAACACAAGCAAACACCCTTGAACAACTCCTCCGCACAAAACTCGATCCCCGCGTTGAAGACTGGGTTGCGCGTGGCCGCACATCTGGTACAGAGCCTGCCGCTGGACTGTCATCCAATTTCTCCTCCGACCCCGACGCCGTCCACAAACCGCTGAGCGAGGCGGAGCTCGCACATTTGTGGGAATGGGCGCCGCTGGAGGCGAACCAGGAAGCGCGGCGGAGGAATTGGGGTGGGAATTTTACGCTTGAGGAGCGCGAGGCTGGGATTGAGAATGTGGTTACTGGGTTGAGAAGGCAGTTGGAGGATGATGATGGGTCAGAGGAGGAGAGTGAGGGGGAAGAGGGGGATGCAGAGGAGATGGATGTTGTTGGTGTGCATCGGAAGCCTGGTGCTGCTGAGTTGGAGTACAATATTGCTCCTCATCACCCGCATCCTGTGCAGCCGTTCGTGCCGTTGGATCTTATTTTGAGACATATGACTACGGGCCGCATGCCGTAGTCTTGCGATCTCTCGGGGCATGTGGTTTCTGTTTACAGAGAGGTATTCCATGGATACAACTTCACCTAGCTCGTTCCTACAATTGGATGGTTCCAAAGACGGATGGCATTATTACTATTTTAACTGAACCCGAAAAAAAGCGAATGTAAGCAATAGCTAGGCTATCTAACCCCGCCGGCGGGTGGTGGGTGTCTTCACACTGGGCCTGGGAGACGCGCCTGTGCTCTGGGCTGAGGGTGCCTTCTCGACTGCCTTTGCGCGAGGAGCGACCTTCTGCTTGGGCGCCGGGGCGTTCCAGTACCAGAGCATCTGCAGCGCGAGGATCACATTAAGAGTGAAGCCGCCAATGAATCCGTAGAGGATGGTCTTGTCGTCGACCTCCTGGAGGGTTGTGAAGATTCGGGACAGGGATCCGATCAGGTAGTTGAACACCTGATTAGAAGGAAAAGTTAGGGTCTACTGTGATCATGTTAAAAGGCAAATAGAATCGTACCGTGAATGCACTAAGCTGTCCGGTTCCTCCCTCGCGCCAGATGGTATAGATTTGGGGGGCCTTGCTAGCAACACCCAAAGCACCCGCACCAGCCTGCAGGTAGGCCATAGTCTGTGCATCCACTATAGTCTGGTCGAACAACAACGCATAGACGCTGGCAGCTACGACAGCAATGAAAGCCGCGGCGGTGGCGGAACGTCCGGCATAGTTCAGAACCAGAACACCGATAGCGATATCCTGAACGGCGATGAGAGCAGTCTCGCCATAGGTGCTGAATGGGAACTGGTTGCGCACGCCGTACGAGAGAGTGATGAGCAAGCTGGCGGTTTCGAGGGCGTAAGAGACGAATGAGACACCGGCGGAGGAGCGGGAGTTGATTAGCTTCAGAATCTGTGGGATTTTGACGACTGCACTGGCACCAACGATGGCAATGCCAAGGGCCTTGGAGATGGCGAGTGATGTACAGGCAGGGTCCTTAGTGACATCGAGGTCGATCAACAGTGCGCCGTGGCAGGACTTTCCGATCAATGACACAACAGCATCATGCACTGGCTCGGGGATGGCCGAGACAATAGGCGCCAGATAAGGCTGAAGAGGTGTGATCACTGAGTTCTGAATGGTATCCATAATGAATGTGAATAAGCACCAGAAAAAGGGACAACGGTGTTGGATCAGGCAATTTCTACAGGAACAATTTGTTGACATTCAAGAGGTGAGCGGATGTGGCCCGTGCACCACCGGGGAAATTCAACTTCTCTCGTTCACTTTTCTTCCCTCTGCATGACCGACCCGCCATGATCCCTCTGCGGCCATCCTTTCTACGGAGGCCTCGAGAGGCGCTTGTGTGTTCAAAATGTCTCTTCGGGCCTCGTTCTGTGCGCCCAGAGGCTATTCGGGGGTTCCTATCATCCTCGAAACGGCGGACCGGGATTGCGGATGACCAGTCCCCTTCTATATTCCACAAATCATATTTCTCGGCCAATCGATTCTACGACGGGTCAAATAGCAAAGGTGGATTGCTCTCTTCACTTGCATCCTCCAATGCGAACAGCAGATCAACCGCTTCTTCGTCTCCCAGCGATCCGCATGTCAGTACAGTCAATTCGTCTGCAACGGCATCGTCCGCTGCGATTGCGACAGAAGCAACACCAGAACTACCACATCGGCGGCGGAAGCGCTTGAAGGAGGAAAGTAACTCAACCGGACGATCAGAACCCAGCCTCCCACTGGATGCCTCAGCGCAATTGTCGAACTTCTCATCCACACTCCCCACTACCTCCCTCCGCCGCAAGTTGGCTGCATATCTCGCCCTGACGAAACCGCGACTATCCTTCTTGATTGTCCTCACCACCACCTCTGCATACGGAATGTACCCAATCTCGTCCCTGCTCACCCTCGACCCGGCCATGACCCCACTCCCCACACTTTCTACCTCAACCCTGACCTTTATATACCTAACGGTGGGCACTTTCCTGTCTTGCTGCAGCGCCAATACACTGAACATGATGTTCGAACCGAAATACGACGCACTGATGTCTCGGACGCGTAACCGCCCTATCGTTCGCGGACTTGTCTCGCGCCGGGCAGCTCTGCTTTTCGCGGTTGGCACCGCCGTCACGGGCCTCTCGCTCCTTTATATCGGCACTAACCCGACGACAACCGCCTTATCCGCCGCCAACATCTTCCTATATGCTTTTGTATACACACCATTGAAGCGAATCCACGTAATCAATACCTGGGTTGGCGCTGTGGTTGGTGGTATTCCACCGCTCATGGGATGGATCGCTGCGGCAGGCCAGACGGCGACGATTGGTCATGACACATGGCGCGACATGCTATTCAGCGAAGAGAGCATTGGAGGATGGTTGCTAGGTGCAATCTTATTCGCCTGGCAGTTCCCCCACTTCAACGCCCTGTCCCATCTGATCCGCGATGAGTACAAAGCAGCCGGCTACAGGATGCTATGCTGGGTGAACCCAGCTCGCAATGCTCGTGTTGCTCTGCGCTACTCTATTCTGATGTTCCCCATCTCCGTTGGTCTCTGGTGGGTCAATGTTGTTGGACATGGTTTCCTTGTCGGGAGCACTTTCGCCAATGGCTGGCTGGTACGCGAGGCATACCGCTTCTATCAACACCAGGGTGCTAACGGCACTGCACGTGGCCTCTTCTGGGCTAGTATCTGGCAACTGCCTATTCTCCTAGTCGGCGGCCTGGTTACCAAGAAGGGTCTTTGGGATGGCGTTTGGAGGAATATCTTCGGGCAAGCCGACGAAGAGGATGAGGAGTATCTGTATTACGAGGATGAAGAAGAGTTGGAAGGCGAGAAGGCTAAGCTTCAAGATGCTGCATCATCCCGTGCGCCATCAACCCGGACAAGTACTTTGTCCACTGCATGAGAGTCCCTCATGCTGGATACCTTCCAGTTTCATTCATCCCACCGAGTTACCTCGCCTTGCCTATTCGAACCACATTTTCGTTCTGGTATTTTGTCTTATACAGCGGTTTGGAGTGGCGTTTCTCTTTTTTGACTTTGTATAACACCCTTCTCCTATATGGAATCTATACACATCTTTTCATTCTGGCCTCTGTCTTCCTTTGTTCTGCACTTTGATGGAATACCATAATATACAAGCTACTGCCCTTGGACGCAAATCCGCCCTTTTACACATTACCCTGTCTACTTGTTGAAAATAAACCCCTCGATAGGTGGATGCATTGACAGCGATTCTCCTACAATGGAAATTATTCCATATATCATTCGAGCCACACACTCACACATCATTACCACCCCAAGCGACCACAACCTGACACCATCTACCTACGAAGAAGTGACAGCGCTAGCAGCTTTAAGCAAAAACTTCGCAGCTGCCTCGGCATCGGTCCCATAAGTAATATGCGCCATGCCATTTGCTTCATTCAAGCAGACCGGGTCACCAAGATGACAGAACTCCTTAACCTTCTCGCCGGGAATCTTGCCCACACCCTGAGCCTGGAGCGGGCCGCCGAAAGGGACCGCAGCGGTAATGCGGTCAGCAGCCAAGCTTTGAGCAGCATTGTGGACGACCATCGCACTCTGGGAGTATCCGCCCGCGAGCGTAGGTGAAAGTGAACTCCTTGCAGCCGTTCTTCTGGGTCACACCGTTCTCGGTTGAAGGGCCTAAGCCTGGAAATTGACCTTTAGCATTGGGGTTTCAGATTACTGGAGTTGGTAGTGGATATTACTCAAGCCGGGATACTCAGTTCACTGGCATCTTCAGTTGAAGTATCTATTCCTACCTATATCCATGGAATATGTGCGACGATGTTACAGATCTAGAACAGAAGTACTGGGACGGGGGTTTTAGGGCTTGAGTTAAATGAAGCCGATCAAAGCTTCCCGGGTTGGATGTTCTCGAACCTGAGTCCATTGGCACTAAATCGGGACATTAGCCGTTGGATCCCAAATCGTATGAGACAGGCCTAAAAAAAAGTCAGAAGATGTGCAGAATACTTCTTTCGGGGATCGTATTAGGAGGCTCCTGAACTCTCAGTGGGACTCGGTCGATGCACCGGAGAGAGTACGTACTCCGTAGCCCTGAAGTGGAGTGTATCAGACATCGCACCCCACTGAGAGATCGGGCGCAGCCCCCTGATATGTAAATACTTGTACAAAGCACGTCGCAGTTTGATGCGGTTGATGCCGAGAAGAGAATTATGTTATAGAATTTCCTAGACAAATGCCAATGAAACTCGGGTATAGTACATCAGTATAGTACAGAATGGATTGTCCACAAGAACAATGTGATATACAATCGACAGTGGCCGGCCAATATCTAATTCCTCAGCTTCAAGTGATAGGTATTCAAAGCCTCCTTAGTCATGGGACTCGGTGCGCCAACCATGGCATCATCGCCTCCCTTGCCAGTCTTCGGGAAAGCAATCACATCACGTACAGATTCCTTGCCGAGCATAACAGCGACAAGTCTGTCAAAGCCCAGCGCAAGACCGGCGTGTGGTGGACAGCCAGAGCGGAGGGCATCGAGCAGATGCGAGAAGTCGGTCAACCGCTCGGCTGGCATTTTCAGGATATCACGGAAGATGAATTCCTGCACTGCTGCGTCGTGGATACGGCGACTACCACCGCCCAGCTCGACGCCGTTCACGACAAGGTCGTAGTGGTCAGCTACTGCCTTGGTGGGGTCTGTGAGGAGGAGGTCCACATCGGCGGGGGTCTTGGGCGCGGTGAAGGGGTGGTGTGTGGAGGCGAAGCCTGCTGTGCCGCCCTGGCCGGGCTCTGAGTCCGAGGAGGGGGAGAAGAGGGGGAAGTCGACGACCCAGAGGAAGTCGAATCCGGTCGCGGCGGGCTTGAAGCCTGCTGAGACTGAGGCAGCGTGTAGTGCGCGGCGTAGATCGCCAACAGGGGTTGAACCCCCGGAGAAAGGAGCACGGGGGCGTGCTTGGAGAACGATTAGGTCACCGTGGTCAGGGTCCAGTAGTTCCTCAACTTGCTCAGCGGCTTCGAAGCCGAAGGGCTGTAGTCCGCACAGGGGCTGCTTGCCATTGTAGATGAAGACGCCTGGGCCGCCGTCTGGGTTGTTGTTGAATGGGGCACCTGCAGGGGAGTCGAGGAACTCGCTAATGAACTTGTGAGTTTCGGCGGGATCGTTGTTATTTCCCTCAAGCTTGAAAGCCTCCACAATGGGATTGGTTAGGTCAGAAATCTTGCTGACTAGATCCACGGGGAGGACATGATCAAGTCGAATGATTTCCATCCCGTATCTCCTGTCCGGCTTGTCAGACCCGTATTTGGCCATGACTTCCTGATAGGGAACTTTGCAGAATGGACCCTCGGGGGCAGGTTCTTTCATCAACGACGACCAAAGCCGGCGAATGACACCTTCGACGGTGCGCATGACATCGTCGCCTGTCGCGAAAGACATCTCCATATCAAGCTGTGGATATCCGATTAACATATATCACCCATCACACAACCAAACAATAAAAAATCCATACCTGAGTAAACTCGGGCTGACGATCCGCGCGCAAATCCTCATCCCGGAAGCAGCGCGCAAACTGATAATACCTTGGCAAACCACTCGCCATGAGGATTTGCTTATACTGCTGCGGGCTCTGGGGCAATGCGTAAGCCAGCCCCTCCCTCCGTGTAGGCACGATGAACTCCCGTGCGCCTTCTGGGGTTGACTTGAACAACAGTGGGGTCTCAATCTCCACAAACGGCGGCTGACACTGCTCTAGCTCTTCCTTGCAAAGATTGTGCGCCCGGGCGCGGAAGCGCAGTGCTTTGCGCAGCTCTGCATCCGAGCGCAGTTGGAGGTATCGTTGCTCAGGCGGGAAGACCGTTTGAGGCGTCATTATAATCTCCTTGGGAAAGTCGTTGAGGGGGTGAATTTCTTCCAATGCGAGCTCCCATTGGTCTTGGGCTGCGGTGGCCTCCGTCTCTGATGGCTTGTTCTTTTTCTTTTGAACTATTCCACGTACAGCCACGGGGCTGTTCACATTCACGGTCTTTAGCTTCTCAAAGGCATCGTTCTTGGCGAATGCTACAACTTGTAGGCTATGTTGCAGGGTGGGGTCAGATAGTCGCACGAAGGATAATTTCTTGGACAGGTCTGCCCGGTTTCCGAGGTATCCATGTAGCACTACTTCCGTGTTTGGCTCGGCCTGTGCGAAGAACGTTTCAAAGTCGTGGGTGGCAGGTGGGAAGTCGACTGTAGGGCATCATATGTTAGTCAGGGCCCGCTTTGGAACTATAAAAAAAAAACAAGCTTTTTAGCAGTTGACATCCACATACCAGCCCGCTTGTAAGCCTCCAGAAAAGCAGGAAGCTGTTTAGGAGGCTCCTCCTGTCGCAGACATGCCCGAGCATGGAACTGCCGCGGAGCCAGAACGGGGCTATAACATTGTCTCGGCCAAGCGACGGATCGACCGCGCAGGAGATTTGAGATCTCGATGTAGCTAGATCTCAACCGCAAGGAGCGGAGCTGCACGGCAGCAATTGGCATATTTCAATTGTCGTGAATGCAATTGTAGCCAGACCAGAAGAAAGCGAGTCATGCCCGGACAACCTGACCATTAAAACCGGCAGAAATTCACCCCGCCCTAGAAGCGGACTAGCGCCCGCAGAAATAAAACGCGCGGGATTTTCGCTGGACGCTTTTTCTTTTCTTCTTCATCCTTCCAAGTTTTATACTTGTGAGTATTCTTGTTCCCAGCCCTTTCAATGGGCATTACCTATTTTTGATCGCTGTACTGACTGTTTCCCAGAATGATGAAAGCCTAGTGTGTTATATATGAGACAGTCTCTTCCTTCTGAGACGTGCGGCTCTCTCTCTTCGGAGAGCTTAAGGGCTGTACGAATCGAGGGCAGGGTATGTGATATATGCGTTCGGCACACCAACCTTGTTTACTTGACGGACGCGATGAAGGCATCTCTGATCCATTCACAAGACTTGAAGGTGTAACCATTGGCTTCGGGCTATGGTTTTGGAAGCTGGAAGAGATGGATGTTGGACGGGTGTTTTCAACGACGCTTTTATGTCCGAGGTCCTCTCTTTCGGCTCTGGTATTCATATATAGCTAGGTTTACTTTGGCCTCGATGACTTGATCAAAATCAACAGTTTTCATATTCAGGATTCCTTCACGTGTATCTCTTGTGTTTTTCCCAGTAGCACTATAGCTGCCTCTTTAAGCTATAATTCTTGCTGGAGTAAATTTCGAATCGCATCAATGAATTTTGATATATATGCTGATTTTTCCTGATTTTTCCTGATCTTTGCCAGTTCAAAGTAGTCTATACAAAAACGAACAACTAAATACCTCTAGCCCCCTAATCCCATATGTTATCTTTCTCACTTTTTCACGCGAAGATCATCTTCTCCAACACCTCCTTCTCCCCACTATTCTCAACAAGATTCTTGAACACACCACCCTCAATACCCATAAGATCCTTAGGCGTGCCAAACTCAGCCGCCTTGCCAGCATCCATAACAAGAATACGATCGAAGTCAGCAATAGTGCTAAGCCGGTGCGCAATGACCAGCAGCGTGGTGGCATTGCGGCCGAATTCCGCACGGATAGACGTCTGGATCAACGCGTCGGTCTCCATATCAACAGCCGAGGTCGCCTCATCCAAGACCATAATTTTGGGCCGCGAGACGATAGCACGGGCGAGACAGAGAAGCTGGCGCTGACCCTGGGAGAGATTGAGGCCGCCCTCTGAGATAGTCGAAGAGAGAGAGGTGAACACGTTAGAATTTGTTTTCTGGGGTGTCGTGGCGCCTGTTTCACTGTGTTGGCGGGGCGTAGCAGTGCGGGATGTGAGGGTGAGCTCCTCATCGTCAGCCTCGGAGATGAGGTGCACGCGTGCTAGCGCATCGTAGAGCTCTGTATCGCTGTATTCGTCGAACGGATCTAGATTCGATCGCACAGTGCCGGAGAATAGAACCGGGTCTTGCGGGATGATTGCAAGTCGGCTGCGGAGGTCGTGCAGTTTGATCTTCGAGACATCGATCCCGTCGATAAAGATCTGACCAGAGCGTGCTTCCAGGAATCGGAAGAGTGCAAGCGTCAAAGAGGACTTGCCTGCTCCTGTGCGTCCGACGACGCCTACGCGCTGGTTCTTCTCGACCGAGAAGCTGAGCCCGTTCAATACCGGTGGAAGGTCCGGTGCATAGCCCACCACAAGATCGTGGACTTCCAGATGGCCCTCTGTAGGCCAAGCTGCGGGTGCATCGGCTCCTGCGTGGTTCTCCATCTCGATGTTGGAATACTCGATGACACGCTCTGTGGCGTTCATGTTCAGTTCAATGTTGGCGTATTGTCGCAGTGCCATCGTGATCGCAGCATTATACTGCAACGCGAAGCTAAGAGCGAAACCTGCAAGTGAAGCGCTGATACCCGGCAGATAGACCACGAGTCCAGCAGTGACAGTCGAGAAGACAGCGGCGACAATGCTCATGCGGAATGAGAGCCAGCGGTTGAACAGCCACAAGGTCCAATATGCTTTCGCGTGGCGATTAATCTTGCTGTACATGATCCCGACGTAGGTGTCTGGTTTGCTGAAGGCGCGAATTGTGATCAGACCAGCGAGACTAGACCCAAACTGCTCAAATATAGGGCTTTTGGCAGTGCTTTCGAGACGTTTGACTTGACGGGCACCTGCCAAATATGATAGTGCCAGTTTTAGACATACAAGCAACAGGACTCCGCCGAGCAAGATCACCGTCCAGTCGACAAGCATCCCCGCAATCATGATTGCGAAAACCTCTAGGATCTTGCTCACCACGAACCCAATATCGTATCCGATCCGGGAATCGATTGCGTGGAAGTCGGCTGTGAAGCGGTTGAGAATTCGCCCCAATGGGACAGTGTCCAGCCACCGGAGTGGCGCGCGGAGGATAGTATAAATCAAGCCATTGAACAGATTCCTCGAGGCCCGCACGGATGCCGAAAGAACGCAGTAGTAACGAACTGTGCCTATTATACAGGCAGTGACTGAAATAAGAACATATATTCCGAGGTACATAAAGAGGTCGTCATCTTGTGGGACCGGTGCAGTTGGTTGCATGGTATGCTGCAATAGGACACTGTATTGCTCAAGATGAGCCTGAGTAATGGAAGACGAACGTGTCCAAATATTGATCCACCAAGACTGTGATAAATACGGGTTAGATAAAGTATACAGACAATGGGACTGTCTTGGGATTTTATGCACTTACCCTTCCGACCAGGAGGGACGAAAACAGTAAATAGACCGCGAGCGTCACCAACCAAAAGACCACGGAGCCACCTTTATTCAAGTACTCAAGGTAGATTGCTAGACGCACAGAACCGGTTTCTCGTTTCTCGTCTTCGACAAACTTTTTCGGCGTAGGCATCTGTTGTGCAGGAGCAACTCCATTTCCGTTGGGAGCTTGGCCATTTGCAGGCTTGCTCGGTTTGTGGTGGGATGTATTGGAGATCACCTTTTGGAGAGTTGTCTCCTCGTCATTAAGGAATTCACGGTCTCCTCCATCTGCTACAAGATCCGCTTGTTCAGCGGCTTGTTCCTCGCGAAGGATATCCTCTAGATGATGTGATTCCCTCAGGTCATCAATGGTACCTGCATATTTGATACGACCATTCTCCAACAGCACGGAGTAGTCCGTGCGAGGAAGGCACAATGCAACATGGTGAGTGACCAAAATGCGAGTTCGGTTTTTTCCCAGTTCTCCGGTGAGAGCGTGCTCAAAGAGGTGACGACCTGTGTGGGCATCGAGGGCGCTGAAGATGTCATCCATGATAAGTATGCCAGCCCTGGAGTACAAAGCGCGGGCGAAGGAGACACGCCAGCGTTGGCCACCGCTCAGATTGACACCATTCGCACCAATATCGGTCATATCGCCATCTGGCAGCATCTCGAAATCCTTTGCTAGAGCACAAGCAAAGATGACCTTTTGGTAGCGCTCTGGGTCGTCTGGGAGTCCAAAGAGAACGTTCGCTTTGATCGTAGCATTTTCAATCCATGGCATCTGCGCAACATAGGCAATGGCTGAGTCGATAATCCAATTTTCCTTTGTCGCCAGGTGATCAAATCGTTCTATAATGGGAAGTGGAACGGGTACCTTGATTGTCCCGGCGAGGACATCACATTCACCGAGGATCGATGAGAGAAGCAGACTCTTTCCAGAGCCGGTTCTGCCCGATACAACACTTAGACTCTTCGTCGGGAATTTCAAGGTCATGTCACGCAGAACGAAACGATCCTCGGAATCTTGGATGGCTTCCTCATCCGCAGGCCATGCAACAGAGGCGTCTTCAAAAGCGATATACTCAGCAGGGACAGTATTGACAACATTTTCAGCGGTAGCCAAAAACTTGTCGATACGGTCCGAGCTAATCTTCGCCTCCAGACCCATCGACATGAACTCTGGTATAATAGCGAGCGACGCTTCGAGGGAGTTGAAGATTGCCATAGCCGTGAAAGCCACAGAAGGCGACAAAGTGCCATTAAGAATGGCGTATGTAGTTAATGAAACGGCGGACAAGCCGACAGGACCGAGAACCCAGATCGCGAGCAGGCCAATATCAGCTACGAAGGAAGCCCACAAGGCGCGAAGTTCGGTTTCTCGCACCTTCCCGACGCGGTTCTGCCATTGCTCCTCCAAAGCCGAGAATTTGATCTGCCTGATTCCCTGCAGCACTTCGGTAACGATCGCCAGCTTCTGGTCCCGGAATTTCATCAATCGGTCCTGGGCATTCGAATATTTTTTAGCGGCGTATATATTTAGCGGTGTCACAAGGAGAGAGACTGAAAGACCGGCAAAGGCACTGCGCCAGCCGAGAATTTGGACCAGAAAGCCGGCACCGATAACGATTCTGAAGGCCGCCTGTGGGATAACATAGTTGAAAGAGGCAAAGTCGGCAACACGCCGAGCATCCACGGCCACATGGTTGATAATACCCTGGCGGCTTTTCTTCAATTCATCCTCGTCATCATCGTCAGCCCCGGGGGATCCTTTGCTGGTATTATCGGATCCATCCAACGTCTTAGACTTCTTTGTATGTTTCACATCCTTCCGACGCATGGCTTTGGCAAATATGACTGCTGACAGCTCTGCGAAGATCGGGACTCCAAGTTTGGAGGAGACCACCCAGAACAGCCATACCTCCACACTTGAGACAAGCAACATCAACCCACCCAGGGCCAGGACCCATATATACGATGCCCCAACATTCCAATCCGGGGTACCGCGCAGCTCTAGTGATTTCAAGATTTGAAATAGGGCGACTTGCGGTCCAAAGCTCAGAAAGCAAATCGCCAGACTAAGTAGCATCTGGGCGATCATTGAGCCCAGATGGGCAAAGACAATCGCTAACCACAATTTCCGGTTCTGTCTGGCAACTTCGAATTTCTCGCGGAGAAAATCAGCACGATTCGATGCCGTAAGCTTGGGAATATCCTCAAGATTCATGGTATTGTGCTTTACGGCGTATTTTAGTAACTCATTAGCCCAGCTGAAACTGAAGCGGCCGAGTAGCGAAGTGGAAAGCTCCCGGTCAATCACGATATCTTCATGGTAGACATCTGGACGACGCGGTAGTAGAACACAGAATACAGCGCGAAGAGCAGCGGTAGCAATCTGGGCCAATTGCAGCCCGACCCAAACTCGCCCATGGGGAAGGCTGAGTGGAGAGAATACCAAGATGCATACTTCAATGCCTGGAACTGCAATAGCAACAATACTCCCCAAAAAAGCGAAGTGGCTGAGAACATATCGGCTTGTCGGTCGGGGCTCGGTGAAGAAAGCAACGGCTTGAATCGTGAGCAGAATCTAGAAAAGAAGAATTAGCTATCAAGATTCAATCCTGTTTCAAATTGATGTTTTGTGTTTTTTTATCGGGCATTGTACATACCCACACTCCGAATTGCAGCCATATCAATGGCGTGGGATTCGTAATAGTGAGCTTCAATGTCGTAAGAACAGCCAAGGCGAGAGTCACCAAAAACCCGACGACGGAGAGCAGGGCGATGAAGACTCTTTGCCATTTATCAGAGAATGCTCGGAGGGATTCCTCGGTCGCTTCTCCATCTTCATCACGATAGACATCTTTAGCTAGTTCAATGGGCTCATAATCACGCCCTTTGGAAATGCGGTGGGCGATACTCTGGACGGCAGGTATACTATCCAAAGCAACTAGCGACAAGGCTAGATAGCTAGATGCTGCCCGGTAGGTCATATTTTTTGGACGCAGAAAAAGAAAGTAAAAAAAAAGGACAGACCAAAAGAAATATCAAGGCGTTATCAGTCCCCGACTATAACGAATCCGCTTGCGCATGTTAGCGCGAGCCATCGTGACATCGAGCGGGGAGCGAAGGAATAGACCGATCTTAGACCGCCAGTGAGTCAGATACCTTGCTTTCATAATATATATTAACTGTATTAACTGTCGGATCAATTTCCTCCTAGGGGCTGTGTATTGAGTCACACGCATGCACTATATTGTGCAGTTCTCGTGTTCAACGACCGAACTACCCCGTGGCTGCATATTCCCTTCGAACAGGTTAACTCCGACTTCCGATCCCCGAGATTAGTATTGCGTCTGCCAATGGTCATGTGTGGATTAGGGTAAGCAACATTGAGGAAATTATGTTCACCTTCTTCGAAAGAAGGATACATAGCATGTTCCCACTTGCATAGCTTGTATCCGTCTAATGTCCACCTAATGTCCACCTAATGCAGGACCGGCCTCCACCCGCGTCTCGGCACAAACTCATCTACGGCTTCATCATCCAAGACATCGCGCCCCAATCGCCCAGTAACAATGCTCCGTTCAGAATCCGGCCCGTGCACGTAAAACGGCTCGAATCCCTGTCCGACAGGTTTGGGTGTCCAAGTTTTTCTTCCTCTTTCTTTTAACTTGTGATTTCCAGTCAGCTCAAATCCAGAGGATTCTCGGTCTAAACTGAGGTACCACCGCCGTTGGTGGATGGAGCCGATCGTGTTGCTGGATCCTGGGTAAGCGTTGTTTCTTTGTATTTCGATGTCGGCGGTGTACGTATCGTCTACAGGTGGAGGCCGAGCTGGGCTACTTTGAGATTCGGATTGAGATCGTTGGCGTGATAGATCCACCCTCAATTTTCGTTTACTAAGTGGTGGCGGGGGTGATCCGGAGTCCGAGGTAGAAGGCGCTTGTGGCGCCCTTGGCCTGGATTGGCGACGATGCCGTTTGGGGCCTTCGCGGATTGGCCTCGCGAAATCAGTGGTTTTGTCCATCCGCAGAATAATAGTGTAGTCTTTTGGTAAACGGGTGCCGTGCAGCCGCAGTCGGATTTTGCGCTTGGTGTCCCAGTGTTAGAGAACCGAGCCTATTGTCGCCACGTTGTACAGGGATATATACCTACATTCTGAAAAGCTTGTCGCAATTTCGCACTATCCGAGATCTGCTCTTGCGGTGAAACACTATCTTCGGATATCTCTGATCGTGAATCATCGGTCTCGGGGCCAGATTGGTCCATTTGATAAGGTAGAATTTCATATTCTCCAGTATCCCAGATGATCAGGCTCCCTGTTTTGTCGGAGGCTGTTTCAATGAGATGATTCTGTAAAGATGTAAATAAATTGATATTCTACCATCGCATTCCAGACCACACACTTACCCATAAACAATGGATCCGAGTTTCAGTTGCATTCCGGTTTAATCGCCGGCTATTCGGATCCCCAGGCATCCCATACATAACTGACCAACTGACAGAGCTGGTCTCTGAGAACTGGAGGCGGAGATCATAATGCGGCCCTGCGATGGGATGGTCATGCTGATGGATGACGAAATGGCGTCCTTCCGGGTGCTCGTTCCGTCTGTACAGCTCTATCCATTCCTTGAGGGGCAGCCGCGGTAATGACTGTTTTGGAAGTGGGCGAACGTATTCTTTGAGCTTTGCGGAAATTGTGCTCGGATGGTCGGTCACTTCAACCTGACCTGCTTCGATGGCAGCGAGGCTGGGGGAAGTGTTTAGTTGTGATGCGTTTAGCGGGATGACGTCTCCATCATCACCATCCTTGGCGCATCTAATGGATGCTTTTTTCTGTGGCGGAGAGACAGGCGCATTTAAGCTTAAGAGGATTGGGTGCTGGTCATTTAGTGGAATTTCCTTTCTGAGCTCATTGTCTGAGCTGGTTGGTGGGCTGCAGGCGCGTTTCATGATTGGATCACTTAAGCTGTATGTTGCAGCCAGTATCAAACGAAAGTTAATCAGCCATGACATGCATCACTAGCATTAGTGGATTTTATTGGATTCCTGTATTACCTGGATAGCCTTTGTAGATGAAAAGATGACTTGATGTCCTGGGGACCCCGTCGCAGATGGCTTAGTAACAAACTTGACTTCCAAACTTGGAAGGTTTAGGGCCAATGATGAAGGATATTAGGAGATTTCATGGGGAAGGCCAATAGGAATATATATTCATAGATACTAACACATATATTATGCGCGATTGCAAGTGACGGGAAACAAATGCCGGAGAAATTTAATAAATTGGACAGATTGGATATCACCCGTCTATTATATTTATTTCTTTACCCTATTCTGTATATTCTACGACCAGCACAGTTATCCCGATTCACCGTCTTACTTTCATAGATATATGTCAAAAGTGAAGGAATACACCCCAAATAATGCTCTTGCATATACATGGTTCGGATTCAAATATCGTAGACTTAGCAGGCTGAGAGAAAGGTCACTGCCATTGACAGCAATACTTGATTTTCCTACCTATAGCATAGGATTCTTCGCCATAATACCTGTACGACACATAAAGCAAAACTAAAAGGGGTAAGTCTAGCAATGAATATGTACGACTATTCGCACTATATCTAGTCATAACTTGATGTCCGCTTGCAATTTGGAACTGAGATTCCTCCAGGAATATCCAGATCGAGCAACAGCAGCTGAAAACATGCGGTAGGGGTTGCTGTAGATCTAGATCGAATCTTATTGACTGAAATGGAAATTCCCTTTATAAATTTAGGGCGACAAAGTCACTGTATCATTAATGTTTCTGCTATGTTTTCGTACAATATGGGATCAAAGGCTTAAAGGTTCGGAGATATAGAGGGCGGAACCTGTTTAATATATAACACTAGCCTTTGCGGTGCTAAATATATTTAACTCGAACTAAAGTATTTTTGAAATCATAAAGGTCTAAAAGTTTCATGAATATAGTTTCAATTTAGAACTACATGCCCATGTGAAATACTACACTAGAATCACCAACAAAACTGTATCGCAGTGCCTGCTCTTATGTCAATAAAACATATGAAACTAGCGCCCGATTTCTCCCCCAATCAACCCTTATTGTGAGGATTGGGAATGGGATTAACAGCCACACTCTGTGGATTATGGAAGACATCCTTCGGATCAACAAGGGTCTTAATAGTTTGGAGTCTTCCAAGATTGGATCCCCAGTAAGCCATCTGACCATTCTCGAGGTAGGGATCAACATATCCGGGATAGGAACGCAGAGGACCGGGTGGTCGATTTTCAATCACAACTTGATGCAAGCGATCGAGGAACCTCCTGGCAATGAATGCAGGAGGCTCAAAGCCGACAACAGCATAGGATTGCATCCACATGACAGCATCACGGTGAACATAGGCCGTGGCATCCATGGGAACATCGTTGGTTGCGCCACCTTCCAGGTCGAAAATGATCCACCAGTTCTCACTGCCCTTCGGCGCGGTGTCGATGTATGTGAATAAGGCGACTAGCCCGTGCTCGGTGAATAGTTCGTCGACCGTAAATGATATTGACTTGGAGTAGAATGAAGTGAGTAAGGCTCCGCCGATCGAGATCAGGTAATTCTCAGCTGCGTGGGCTAATAAGGCTAGCCAGTTTGTGATGTATGCCACATTACCCTTGTTGTGTATTGGGAGATTGTTTTCCTGCTCAAATTGTTGGAACTCTTCTCCAGTTCCAAAGAAGCTGCCTGTGATTATAATACCGTCCTGGAAGATCGTGAGCTCGGTGGAATAATTCCGCGTAATGTTAGGCTTTGCGATAATGGACTGCCAGGCTTGGAAAAGTTTGACTTTGTCAAGTACGTCTCCCTGACTGAATGTATAAGTGTATTGTGTAGCGCCTTTAGGGATTTCCTGCGTGCGGACTTTGAACTGAGTGACGATTCCAAAGCTGGCGGCCGCACCCTTGATAGCCCAGAAAATGTGCTGGTTCTGAGTATCCGACGCTGTCACAATACTAGAATTGGCCAGAACTACTTCAGCCTCTACCACATGATCCAGCGCAGTCCCCCATTGTCGCGACATGAGACCGAGACCACCAATGGTGAAATGTCCACCAACACCGACTTGTGGACAAGATCCATGTGTCATCGCTCTGGCGCCTGCATGTAGAAGTCGGTCTTGGAGATCGCCCAGGTTTGTACCGGCCCCAATTGTGGCGATATGGGTATCCGTATCCATGGAAAAGTGCTGGAAGTTTTTCAGGTCGACGACAACATGACCATCGGCTCCACCTAGACCTACCACAGTACGGTTGGTTTAGTAAGGGGAGGATTTAGACCAAGGAGGTACTTGCATACCATAGTTGCCATAGCTGTGACCTCCACTGTAAGCTTGCACATGGTAGTTTCCCTCAACCGCACAACGCACAATTTCAACGATCTGGGCCGTAGTATTTGGGTAAGTGATCACATTAGGATAGACAGGAATGGCTAGGTTATAGGATGGTAGGGCCCGGAATTCATATAACAGATCTCCCCGAAAGGTAGCCATAGTAGGGTCTCCTCCTACGGCTGCCATGAAACACTCACGACCTGGTACGCTGGATGTGTTTCCCATTTTAGACAAAGAATAAAAATTCAAGAATTATTTCTCCAAGACAGCCAAGTAAAATGTAGCTCCAGGGCTGAAAAAAAAACTTACGTATGCAAGGAGAACTGTCATGACCGGTGGAACATATAGATAGCAGCGGCTGGCTTGCGACTGCTTCACGCGACTGAGAGCCTCGGCCAGGTCTTCTGCTCACTCCGACGTCTCATTTTCTCGGTGTCACAGTTGTTACTCCGTACATATGTCACAATTGTCACAATTGTTGTTTATATTAAGGGGGGTTCACCGGATGGTTTGAGGATCTTCGTTTAAACATAGTTACTCGAGTTGACCTGTCATGCTACTGCATGCAGGGACAGGTGTAACACGGCCAATTATTACATGAAGACGTTGAGATGATGAAATCGAGAGTAGATGCTCGAGTAGAATAGTCAACCGATGGGTTCTCAATGGCCTTAGGTGAATACCGAGAGATGCCGAAAGCAAATGTTCGGGGACCATGTTAACCATAACGGCGATGTAAATGGTCCCCGATCCGGAAATCCCTTGACATGCATGAATACGCAAACCCTACTCCGTACTGATCTTTCAACTTCTTTGTTTCTTTGCTTCTTTTTGAAAATCTCGCATTCGAGAGAATTCCCGGTTATTGAATTTTTCCCCCTATGTTCCTCGGGGTGTTCTATCATATAGATCTACCATCAAACCCCCAGACTACAATTCCCACAATGACATCAGGAACAAAACTTTGAAAACAAAGACGAATCGACAAAGTTATCAACATCATGTTTACCCCAATTCATACCACATTGGGCGCGTTATTACTATTCCACGGCTCATCCGGCCTGCTCGTACATAACGGCGCCGTGTTCGGCATATCCTCTCTCCTATCCGGGTGCGCTTTCAACCCAAGTCGTGACAATGTGCCCATCATCGCCGGTATGGTGTCCAGCATTGTGCCGGTGTACTTGCTGGCACCATCGCTGATCCCGGAGTATCCCCTCCCGCCACATTCCTGGTCTTCTGCTGCAGCAACATTGGGAGTGGGCTTCCTATTGGGGTGGGGAACAAAGGTGAGGAGTATCGGATATAATTGGGGAACGAGGAACAAGTTGGCTAAGCGAAGTAGAACGGTCGAGGCTGTACCTCCGGACACATGCTGTGTGGGCTTTCGCGTCTCTCACCCCGCTCGTTGATTTCAACCGCCATCTTCTTCACAACTGCGTTGCTCACGGCGAACTTTGTCGAGGACGGATCCAACATCCCATCTTGCGTTACGACCCCGTGCTATACGCCAGTGTATCCGTCTGGATCGGAGTTGGTCTTCATGGCTGGCGCAGCGTTGCTGGCGACCCTCACCAACTTCATCATCGTCCCGCGAAAGGTTCGTCGGTCGGAGGAATCTAGGGTCGCCTATTCCTATGTGGCAGGGTTGGAGTTTGGTCTGGGTCTTTTGATATCCGGAATGGCGGCCCCTGCCAAAGTGCTTAGGTTCTTTGCCTTCTTGACTGATCCATCCCGGTTTGATCCGTCGCTGGCGTTGATAATTTTGTTTGGAATTGGACCATCGCTGGTAACTTTCCTGGCTGAGAAACCAGGCCAAGCAACCGAGAAGGGAAAGCCTGTTGCAAAGCCTACCCTTGCCGAGAAGTGGCGACTCCCAACGGGCACGGTGAGTGAAATAGATTGGCGGTTTGTTGCAGGTGCTGCGACATTTGGACTAGCCTGGGGACTCAAAGGGGTCTGCCCGGGCCCTGCAATCTTGCGAACCGTCCTACAACCAACTTGGGGACTGATCACGATGGGTGGTTACATGCTGGGAAACCTCATTTAAGTGAATGGGACGTAAAAATTATAGACATTTAATTCTTCATTAGCTTTGTCGAAGCTTAGCATCTTCTCGGGGCAATAGAGTCGAAATCGGTGGAAGATGATGTGAGGATAAAAAAAGACGGAAGTCCGAGTATATCAGGAGCTGCGTCCGAATTTTGATTAGCAAAGGACATAATGCCACAGAATATGTACATAGTCGGTTCAACTGAGAGTAGTGCCATTGGTCCATGAATAAATGCATTGGGTATATAACGGAGGGGAAAAGGCTATACAAGGGGCCGAAAACATAGCGAGGTGAGTAAACGGAAGAATGGCTTACAAGTCAGTCTTCCTGTCCATGCGAAGCGCTTCCAACTCCACAGATTCGTTGTCACTGCGTGGACTGAGGGTAGATAGATGATCAAAGAATCCTTCCAACTCCATCCACTCAGCAACAAAGGCGGTAACTAGCATGCTCCAGTCCTCGACGGTGTCCAAATCTAAATGCTCACCGTCATCGTCAATTGTATGCCAAACAGAAGGGAATCCCTTAAAGGAGGCGAAGTCAATGAGATGGAGGATCTCTACCCCCTTTGCGAGGAAAGGAATGTGGTCATCCTGGATGCCACCCGTAGGTGAGAGCTTGTGTCCATCCTTGTCGGTATCGACGAACCATGGATCAGCTGAGGCAGACTTGAACTGCTTCAATGTTTTGAACCGTTTTTCAAGGGCGCCCAAGCTTTGATAAGCCCAGTGCGTTGTCTCATAATAAGATTGAATTGTGGGGGATTTCGAGCCCAACAGATCCAAAAGAACAAAAAGAGATATCGACGACAAGGGACCCTTGAATTCCGACATCGCGGGATAGACTTGGTCATCCCAATGTGAAGCCAGGGCACGAGCTCCATAGAGAGAATCGGTGGCAGTCCACTCTTGGAAGGCTTCTTCGCCATCCAAGAATATAACCTGGAGCCCCCGCTCCTCTTCAAGATAGGTGTGTAGCCCCTGCTCCTGTAACGCGGACCATTTCTTCTCTAGCGCGGCATCGATGCTGCGCATGGCATGCATAATCATCGCACATGGCGCAGCACTGTCGATCCCCCCTATGAAGCCTTCTGGTTCTATCTTGCTATCATAATGGGCGACAAGAGTGAGCCGGCCAACGTCACCCACCGAGGCCCAAGGAGGATCGCGAGTGGCGATAAAGTTTCGGAAAGGCACTTCCTTCCCGTTTGATAGTGGTGTTTTAGCTGTAGAGTTCTGAATCTCAATTGTCCATTTGGGCAATGTGGTTTGAAAAAAGTCGGCGAAGTGATTGAGCACCGCAGTGGAGCCGGGGGTGCCAGGGACGCGGGTCCTTAGTATAGGTGACAACAGAGCGCCATTGTGAATATCGAAGTCGTTATTGGGCCGCAGGAGTCCGGTCAGCGTCCTATCTGATATTTCCTCGTATGCTTCTACAGATGCTAGAAGCATTACAAGAAGACCTAGCCAGAGTGACACAATGCCAGGTGGCATGCGATAAGCCGGATACATGGCGTTGAAGGAAAGCTCGCGCTAGCTGCTCATGACCTGCATCAAAGCAACGGTTGGATAGATTTCAAGCCTAGTCCAGCCAGGTAATCAAGGGCGCTATATGTTATGAACTCCAAGGAGAACGTGTCAAAAACCTGGCAGGGGTCAGCTCATCAGCAATCTAAACAGAGCGGAAGCTAAGGCGGTCACCTTTTTGCCGCATCACGACGCCAATTAATTGCGGGATCGATCAACATCCAAATTCCAAGTCAACTACATTACACAGGCACAATGCGACTGCAGATTTTACTTCACCCTCAATTGCGTACAGCTCTACCAGAATGTGCCCAGCGCAGCCTTCGTAGGAACGTCTGGGTCCGGTTCAAGTCGCAGATCCCTCGGCCGTCACAGAAGCATCTTTCACCATTACCCAAATCGAAAGAAACCCTCCCAGCTACACGTTCTCCAGTCACAAGAACGCTCACACCACCGAAGACAACCTCCAGGACGGGTAAATGTGAACCCTCCCTACTGGTAATTAAGCGCATGTGCTGAGCTAGAGTTGCAGGGCCACCTGAACGAATCTTGGTATATTATGGAGGGACGGGGAGAGCTATCTTTCTGGGGACGCTACGAATCACCACAGTGCTTCTATTCGGTGCAGCATGTCTAATCGTTGCACCAGCATGCTCTGTGGCGGATGATTACCCCTGGTACAGCACACCTGCAGGTAAGCTAGCTTGGACACCACACCGCCTGCGAGTCTATGCTGATTTTACTTTAGTGATTGCTGCTGGCGCCCTCCCGATGCTATTTGTATCCTATACTGCTGCACCGTATGTAAACTTTATCCACCTGGCACTGCCCGCCTTTGCAAGGAAGTCCCGCGAAGCTGCCGTGCAGTATGCAAAGGACCTGCCTCCAACGGCGGTGCTGTATCTCACCAGCATGCGATTCAACACTATTCCCCGGCAAACAGCTGTTCGTCTAGGAGATCTCGTTCCGTTCAAAGATGCCTTGCGGCCTGTGACCTTCCAGAATCTGAATCCGTCGCCGCAACGATGGTGGCAGGGCAGGGCTCCAACCCAATTCTATACTGGAACCCACAGCAAACCGGGGAGACAGACATCGGCTTTCTTCCCAGAATTATGGAATGGAATTTACCAGCAAATTCAAAAGGCCAAGTCGCAGCCTCATTAATTGACGATATATCTACGACTTGATGGCAGGTTAACTAAGGGTCTGACGTCCAGTTCTCTCAGTTGATTGATCAATGGAGGGTAGTTTTTGTCACTTTAATCGAAGACTTAGGTTGCTATCAATTGAAGTTTGGTTGTATCCGAAGTATTTACGACATCTCTTCGCCCCAGGCTCTTGGATCTTTGTCATATAGTAACTAGTTATATGAAGCCCTAGTCACAATTAACTTGTATCTGTTATGTTAGCATAGAAGTCATTTTCCAGCAATTCATTTGGCCACGCTTTGGTGGAATATCAAGACCGTTTCCATCCTCTCAGTTTGCCTCGAGTCTCACTTAACTCTCGACTTAAAATAGCAAAGTCCCTCCAAGGAATGATATTACTTGCTACAATTCCTCGCGATCGAATCCTTGAATGCCGTTAAATACCCTTCACTTGTGACTCGGCCGAAGTTCCCTTTCTTCATCTGCTTCACTTTCATAGTCTCACATTCTACGTCGATCAATTCAGTTTCACGCATTTTCAAGCCAATCCACGTTAATACAATCTTCCTTTACCTCTTTAAGTCACCGCAGTTTGCCCTTTGTTTCTTCACTTCCACAACTTCCTTCTTCCATCGTGCATCTGTGACTTTAAGCTCAAATCCACTTTGACACTCAACATTGATAACCAAATTTCCAATCAATCTCACCCAGGTGACGCAAAATGTCTTCTCCGGCTGCCCCGAAGACAAGCCTCTTCCCTGGCATTTCTGCCACTGAGACCAAGCTCCTGGTTCTGGCCAATGTCTGCCTGAAGAATGATAAAGTATGTCATTTAGCCCCAAGCTCCCCTATTGCAGTGTGCTTGCTAACACAGTGGACCACAAAGATCGACTACGACAAGCTTGCTTCAAATGCTGGCATCAAGTCGTCTTCTGCTCAGACGCTCTTCCGCAATGCCAAGCGAAAGCTAGACAAACTTTACTGCGATGAGGCTGATGCCAATGGCAACGGTGCCCAGGCTGACATGTCGCCCGAGGAGACTCCTTCCAAGCGAGGAAAGTCCAATGCGAAGGCGCCTCGCACTTCCAAGACCCCCAAGAGGACCAAGATCCCCAAGACGACCAAGATCCCTAAGATGACCAAGATGAACAAGGCGACCAAGGGTGACCAGGCCGCTATCAAGTCCGAGTTCAGTCCTACCACTGATGAGTTCGCTGCCAAGCTCGCTGAGGATACTGGCTGTGAGACCGCTTTCGCTGAGCCTGTCCACAAACCCGCCGCTGAATCCGCCGCTAAACCTGCCACTGGACCCGCCGCTGAACCTTTGGCCAAACCTCTCGCCGAACCTCTCGCCGAACCTCTCGCCGAACCTTTGGCCAAACCTCTCGCCGAACCTCTCGCTGAACCTTTGGCCAAACCTCTCGC
>CAKMRK010001474.1:0-73837 GCA_928213465.1 Penicillium sclerotigenum | reverse complement strand
CTCAGGCATCCCACTCCCTAGGCGTGCCTTAGGCCACCAAGTAATGTAAACCCTGCAAACCCTTCGGGATAACATTATCCCCTCCCAACCGCCATAACAAACGTTAAGAACAGACATTCAACCTGACATGCCCTAACTCCTTATGGCGGCTGGTATAACACCGCCAAGGAGTGTTTCTGAGACTCCATTAACTCCTCCGCTCACTGAAGAAAAGCCCTCTTTAATAAGAGCCTAGGTTATCGTCGACTCTTTTCGATATCATCAAACCGGTCAGCGATCAAGCCCTTGGATAGACTATCGGTTCGACCCTAGTGACTATACTAGATTTCTACGTATGCTAAATGCCGATAAAAGTCTTCGGGGTTATGTGGAAGATAAGGTCCGGTGAGCTAGCGCGACTTTCTCACTTCGTAGCATGCTTACTTAAATCATTCTCGAAGATACGATTACGATCTATACCATTCCCGTTTATCGATCCGAATACCGAGCCCTCTTTATAAAACCCTCTACGTAGAGTTAGTTTAGGAAATATCGACTTAACTTAGAGTGCTTTAAAGGGGTAACGGGCCCGCCGTAGAGTTCGCTAAGGAGATCAAACATTTTACCTTATCGCGAATAGAGCTACCTAAAGAAGTCGATAACGGAGAAATTAAATATACTAGACGGGAGCTAGATATATCCTTTAGTTATTATTAGGCTCGATACCTAGGAGTGGTAATCGAAGTCTGCTATTTATAGAAGAGTCACTAAATTTATCGCCTCGCCGATGATTATATTTTGAGCACTAATAGTAGTATTAATACCGTGGTATGCCTTAATATCGACTATAAGGGATCGAAAAAGGCGACTTTCTCCGTTTGGCGTCTAATATATGAAATGAAGGATAGAGTTATAGAGTTCCGGTCTACTCCTATAGTGAAAGTATAGGTATATTATATATGTGGTATGACCCGTTCTAGTTAGATACTTATAGGTTTAAAGGTTTTTCGAACGAGTGACGGCTATCTATTAAAAGAAGCCGCGCTACGACTAATACTTAAAGATTTTAGTATAGAAGAGTTAACGCGGGGACGGCCGGAGCTTAGTTATAAAGTCATAATATCCTCGGAATAGCTATGTTATTTTCTATTAGAAGCCGAAGTAAGGTAGGAGGGATATACGCGACGTGTTAGCTCTAAGAATAACGTTTTACCCAGCGCTAAGAAACGTCGAAGAAGCGAGACTCCTCTAGACTATCTTAGTTCGGATAAGTCGATATTTAGAGCCGCGGGGAGAAATAGCAAACGTAGCCGCCTTGATAGTGACTATAGTCCGAGTTTATTATCTATAACCTCGGATAATTAAGCCATTAGTTTCTAGGTATTCATTGGAGTCAGTGCAATGCCTATACACAATGAGGTTCCCACATGACAGGGCTAGAGATATACCAGCTTGCAATCAATCAATTCAAAATTCTCAGAGAAATACAGTCACATCGGGCTTAGTGGGTAATTTTCAATCTGTTCGGATGGATTCGAACTACTAGAAAGTCTCTAGGAGAAATCATGGTCGTGCGCACGACGGCCGCAAGTCCCAGCGCGACTCTATACAACTGCTACTACGGTCAGATTTTAGACTCCAGTGTCAGATATTGTCTAGATCACCAACTTTACAGGACGTCCTATCATCTACCAGCGTTGTAGATAGTTCAATCTTCAGTCTCGCGAGCCTAGCCCTCCTTTGCTTTTCCTGCTCTTCTTCATAATCCCTTGCGAAATGTTTTAGTATACTTGTCCGCATCCTACGCCAAGACCCTGTCCTCAAGCTTCCCCGTCACCAGCCGTTCCATCTCACTTCCATTGACGATGCGGAACGGGAGAGTCCTCACTTCAATCTTCGAACTGTCTTGACCGTGCTGGTAGGTACCTAGATCTCGAATGAGTGATGACCGATTTCTACCGTTGCGTAGTTTGATTTGCATTTTGTTCATTTGCCAAAGATGTGGTGATCGTCCCAAACTGGATGGGTATCCACACGTTGAGAACTCGCTGGAGAATCACAAGAAGGAACCAAATCACTGCCACAGCCTGCAGGCGGGGGGACTTGGACGGCCACATGTTAGGGGAAAAACGCGAGAAGCCACTGAGATACTCTAAGCAACTTCTGGATGGCAATTCTTCTGGTTGGGCCTAGGAGTTCTGTGATTTGGTCTCTGCGCGTCTCGCATTTCCACTTGTTGAACCATAGAAATGGGCATCACGCCAACTCTTTGGGCGCGGAGTGTTCAGCAATCCAGTTGTCTCAGTATCACAACCTGGCTCTTCCTCTGAGCCTCCATCATGTCCTATGCGATTCCCAAACTTGGTAGAGTAGAGTAGAACAAGGCAGACCAGAATCAATATAAGGGAACCGTTGGGGACCACTTCCATGCACTCCCAAATAGTGATCCCCTGGCGCATTGCGCCTCCGTTGGGGTATCCGACTACTGGCTCATAGTGGACTGAGGCATAAATTGAGAGGGAGGTGGTAAGAAAAATAAGCTCGGTGGGAGTGGCGAAGAAGCAACATGTGAGCTGAGTGGCCGTCGGGGAGGATTAAAATTCTTCTCATTATTTGTACCTTCAGGTGGTCCTTTACCTTTATTACCTTTAGTACGACAAGGACGATTGTCAAGAACCAGACGAGAGGTAACCCGGTCAGTGCCCAGATGAATATCATCATAGCGTGCTTTGCGGAAGTGCTGATTTGCCATTGATTCGGCTATTTTGGACATGGGATCATTGGTTTTGCCTCTAACGTGTCTCGATTTTGAACTGAGTCTATACAGCGACCTTCTCTATGTTTTACAGACTGTTGGTTTATCATGGTGACTGTAGTGTTCAGTAGATTTGAGCTCCGCGAGGGAATGTGATAGACAGACCAGTACGACTATGCATAAAACAATAAGTGGACTGGAAATAGTCAATTGCGCTAAGGAGAGGGAGAGGAAAAGAACTATCTACAGAAGGACGAGACTAGAAGTACTAGGAGGTAACCTGTGGTCACATGACCACACTTCCAACAGAATGTCACGAAGATTGTTATAATAGCACGAGATAGCGAGCTGAGTTTGACCGAACAGAGTAAGTTCCAGTGCCAACAAGGCGATCAAGTTCACATGTGACTCGTAAGATGTGCCACTATCTATGCTGAATCGGGGCATGACAAGCATTGAAGTGCCCCATAGCAAAGAATCGGAAGCGTCGCTGAGATCGTGTTGATGTGCCAGCTATTGGGCCTCGACAGCCTCGCCGGGTAGGCCTTTTGTAGATATATCACTAGATATATCACTGGCGATCTGGCGGATCTAGTCGACTTAACCCAGAAGCCAATGCTGCAGATAATACAGGCCAGAAAGTACACCACCCCTAAGACTATCGTGAAAAGGCACTGGAGTTTGGTATTGGACCCGATGTCGACGGAAGGTAGATCTTGAGGCTCGTACCCAGCGATGACTTTAGTTGAGTGCAGAATTTGGCTACCGTCGTCGGCATGGTGTTTTCGCCACTGCTTACCATGCCATGGTTTTTTTGTTGGACGCCAGAGAGTACTGCCTAACCTTCTTCAGTCCGGTCTGCTTAGACTTCCCCACATTTGAAGATCTTGAAAATGGCCAATAGCATGTGTAGCGACGATACCTTTCAAGCCCGGACCGCCGACCTATGGGACGAAAATTCACAATATGCCCCCACCCCGGCTACTTGGTCGTACGCCTACCATATTCTCTCCTAGCCCTGCGCCGGATCGTGCCACGGATCAGCTGCAGTCAAACCAGCTCGGGTTTCTCCCATTGGCCGAATGGGATGAAGATGCTGAATATGACGTGCAGGCGCCAAGAAATATGCGCTACACGATGCTAATGTTCAACCGTAAGAAGGTACAGTAGGCAGTGTGACCGAAAAAGATCTGGTTGTAGACCCTGCGGATTACTGGGTGAAGGTACATTACATTACCAGGTTGGACCGATGGACCGGTGGTCGATTCACGTAGCATAGCTGATAGGCATTTTCTATGCTGCCAGTACAGTGTTCAAGATCAGCCATCAACGGCTAAGAGCGGAACTTAAATAAACATCGGCTAATTGCTTTTCTCATGTTTGTACTATACTCATGGCGGTGGAAAACTCAGTGTTTTATGTGGAAATCACAATTATCTTCCAGCAACGAGTTGTACTGGAATCTCCTGGTCAATAGGGGCGGTCCTCAAGAAGCACTCGGTGACTTTGTTGATCAGAGGCTTAATTTCTTCCATATTGTACCGATAACGATCTGCTCGCCGGGATCTCAAAGAGCATCTTGCGCGCTTTGCCGATCTGGCGACTGCTGGATGAGCCGTTCGATTTGAGGTGACTGAAACCCATGTCTCTTATTCCAAGAAAAATAAACTTTCATTCAGTATAAAACGTCCCTTTGTATGGACTACAAGGATACAGTTTGTAGTTACTCGGTTTGCAGAACATCACAACTCTCTAAGGACTCTCTCAATATGACCAAATAAACCAAATTGTGAGGCAGACCGGTTGAATAACTTGAAAAAATAAGTATTTGCATAAAAATTTATTGACCAGGTTGCCTAACCCGTCGAATCACCGCTCTGAGTATTAATCTCCACTTTTCTCATTCTTCTCAAATATGCTTTATAATGGAACCCAAGCGGGTTGAGGTCACGCCCTTTTCCGGATTTACAGCCAAGGAGAAAGACCAGTATGATGAAGATTGGTGCCCGAATCTGCAAGGCAAAAGGTTCAACGCTCAATTCGCTACCCTCCTTGCTCTCACCGAGCCTAGTATACCTTTCCTCTCAATCAGCAAGTGCACAATTTGCCTTGAGTCTCCCTTGTCTGAAAAAATCTCGAAGAAATCTCGGTTAAATCACAGCACAGGTTCAGGCTCGTTCATGGCCAATTTGCGCTAACCCTGCCTGAGACATGCCCATGAACTGCAGTTGGTAACCTCTCGTTGGTATCTCATATGAAATGAAGTATTCAGATGTGGCTGGAAAGCGGAAAAATATTAGTTGCAGGCAGAAAATTCTGGGGCTGGTAATGTGATATTTTAATAACTATATTGCATAGGAGATGGTGGGAAGTGGTGATTCGATGGGGTAGTGAGCCTGATCAATCAATTTCTAGACAATCAATTATTTTACACAGTCGTTCAACCAGTGTAGCCTAACAATTTAATTTATCTGCACATATTTGAGATCCCAGGGCATTTGGTGTGTAGAAGAGTAATTTAAACAACTGTTCAATCCAAGCCCCGGTCGAGCAGATTATTCTTCGTCGAATCTGCCACTCCACTCTTCCCCGCCATAATTGTAATGTTCAGCTAGAAAAAAATTCCTTGCTAAATAAGTGGGTCAATTGATCACCATCAATTAACCACCCTCAAAATGACACTGGACTGTGTTGCACCAATCACATTTGTTCCTGGGATCTTACTAACTTGGGAGACATTTTCGTTATTGAAATGCCAAAGGGAGGGGTGTACCGTACGAGCAGAGTGCCGAAGCTGCCTGGGTAACACGATTCAAATTGGCAGAATACACAGAGAGATAAAATCAGAGGAATACAAACACAAAAGCAGGGCTAGCTATTGCTCTGGTCAAGAAAGTGGCTGGGAAGTCAGAAGATATCATTTGGCGGGAAAATGCGGAGGGCTAGTAAAACCAATTACACACAATTTATTACATGGCAAATCAAGGATAACCCCACGGTCTACCTAATTTAACAACGATGTTTGATGACAATCTGAACATAGTAGCATAGGGGATGACAGCAACTAGTTCAGAGTAATATGGCAATAAACAAGTAATCAAGGGATGGCAGGGATAGTGGAGTGTAAATTCGACGAAATGAACAATTTGCTCAACCGGGGTTTGAGTAAATAGTTGTTTTTACATGTAGTTATTCATTCGTTCTCTACTCTAATGCTCTAAGATCCGGTCATCACCAGATTACAGGCCAGGCCGGCTGAACAACCGTGCAAAAAAATTGATTTGCTAAGAAATTAGAATGGCCACCTGCGGGTCACTGCGGCTCACTGAGGGCCCTGCAGGGGTGTGGCAACAAAAAAGTACCACGACAGGCAGACTAGCTGGACTTGGCCGGAGCAAGTATAGATGAAGCTCAATCCCGACTTATGCTGTGAGATCTTATTCTCTCCTATTGCTTATCCTGCAATGAGCCGCGCTCTGTTTACTGAAGAAGAGGTGCAACTGGCAAGTGAGCGGCGACTGAAATATATTGGAACTGCGAAAGTCAGCATTACAGTGCTTCCGGAAATTGGTGTCATCACGTACACACTTTTATTCTTTTTTTAAACTCTAATGCCAAGAAACGCTAAGCTTGTCTTAGTATGGTCTATAAACAACCCCTGTCTCTAGGTATTGTTCTTCAAAGTACCGGATAGTTACATATTCCAACTGAATGTTTAATTACCTGTCATGGCTTACGACTTCGTACTGCCACGTATTTCCTACCCCTCTTCTTCTTCAGTGAAATTTTACCATCCTACCACAATGCCTTTGTTGAAGAACTAATCCTCTATGCTACTGGTAGATAGATCATGGCTCCCAACCTAGCAGAATCTACACTCGGAATGATTCGTGATATGATTCTTAGTGATGAGCTGACTGCTTCCGAAATGGCTAGAGCTGCAGGATGCAGCAAGCGCGCAATCTTTAGAATTCGATCTAATCTGCGACTATTCGGCACCATCAAAGCTCCTCCCGTCAAAGCTGGACGACCACGCAGCATCACACCAATAATGCTAGAAGCCTTATGCAATTATCTGCTCGAGAAGCCAAATCCTTACCTCCAGGAGATGGAACTATTTTTGCTGGATGAATTCGGCACCCCTATACCCAAATCCACGATCAGCGATACCCTACATCGAACAGGATGGTCAAAGAAGGCTGCCCGACAAAAGGCCAAAGAACGAAATGCGGACCTACGTGACGATTACTGTCATCTCATTTCGGAGTTTGGTTCACATCACCTTGTTTTCGTGGACGAATCTGGGTGTGATAATCGGATAGGCTTCAGACGAACCGGTTGGTCTCCTCTTAGAATCACACCAGTCCAGATATCCAAATTCCATCGTGATAAAAGATACCAAATACTGCCTGCATATGCACAAGATGGCATTGTCTTTTCTCGGGTGTTTCGGGGCTCGACTAATAAATCGGTTTTTGAGGATTTCATTATGCAGCTTCTCCATCATTGTGGGAAATGGCCAGAGCCGAAGTCTGTGTTAGTTATAGATAACGCATCCTTTCATCGCACCAAAAGAATAGAGCAGATATGTTCAGAGGCCGGTGTGAAGCTGGTGTATTTACCTCCATACTCTCCAGACCTAAATCCCATTGAGGAATTCTTCGCAGAATTAAAGGCTTTCATTCGCCGACATTGGCAATCCTACGAACAGTACCCGGATCAAGGGTTCGACAAATTCCTTGAATGGTGTATTGACACAGTCGGTGGAAAGCGGGAGAGTGCAGAGGGACACTTTCGGAATGCAGGTGTGACTATAGAGATATAGTGCACCCAATCCACCGCACCATAGAGGGCAATACAGAGCTATACAGACCGGCTCGAAATCAGTTGTTAATCATTCGAGTTTCGTGTGAAGTCATAACTTGGGCGAAGCGGTTAGCTCTTACACCATGATTTTCTCTCTACGGATATCAATAGATCATATCTAGCAAGAGGCTCAACGTGCTTGGGTCGATGGGAGATTTTATTGTGATCAGCACAATACAGTACTAGACCTAAGTTTCTCATATCGTATTTTAAGTATTACAACTTGACACACTGTTCCCTTACAAAAAATATTTAGAAGTGCTTCATACGTTAGATTTTTGCCCTGTCAGGTGAGATTCACTCACTAAGTGATGTCCATGTACATACTGTACAATCTTTTCAATCTTAGTATCACGGTTACAATCGGGGTCGTTTTGGCAGATAGAATTCTGCAAATGTCACCGCCTACCGGATAGAGGCTGATTGTTGGTTGAGCGGACCCCATAACGATGCTGTCTCTGTAGATTTTTCTTCTTTTCTCCTCTCCTCTCTGTACTTAGTACTTTCATTGAAATGCGCCCTTTTGCTTGAAGAACTGGCCGGCAACAGTCAAAAATATCATGGGCTTTCAAAGTGACGGTCCTAAAATGGTCCTTGGATGTACCAGGAGCTCTGACTATTCCCTCCAATTCAGACTGGTGGTTTGAGTATGTACATAGAAGACCATGTTTAAGGAGTAATAAATGTCCCCTGGACCCAATTTACTTGCAAAGGATCCCTCTCCCGGCGGTACAGGTATTGTAGGTGTCGCCACAAGTCATTTGATGTTCCCGCGGCAATATATTGACGGCTTTCGATGTCGTACACGATAGTGCGACTATATTGATATTAATGGCGATAATTCATTGACTTCAAGTAGAGGTATACTCACACCCAAAAACGACAGCCAGATCCTCCACCGGAGAACTGATATTGATGGCGGAAATTTCGGTAAATTGTGTCAGCGACATGTCGAACCTCAATAGCCATAGTAACCGGATAGTCCTAGTGCCGTATCGCCGAATTGGTGAGGAGATATGCGAGATTTGACCATTCAAGACGCCCATCTATTTCTCCATACTCTGTCACCATGTTCACACGCACTGATCCACCGGCCCGAAGAAGGAGATAAATCGACCAATGGTTGTCCGACCCATCTGTTGCAGCACCAGTGTGAACCACAACTCTTATGTGACTAATAGGCCGGGCATCTGCTAGAACTTGATTTTGACTTAGATTTACCATTTTTCTTGAATTCAAATTTGAGTCAGGAACAGGGGAGGGAAGGCAGTACAACTACATTGCTCAGCTAGCTATCATTTTGGAGGGGTTATGAGACATCGGATTATCTATTATCCGAGCCGGTAGATCATGTGCGTTAGAGCGATCGAGGCCATCGATCATTTTCTATCCCTTTCTTACTCTGTCTACCTCGCCTTCTAATGTCTGACGCTACCATGTCTGGTCAATTCGACAATCACCAGTCGATCATCGACTTTTGCCGTTCTTGTCCAGAGGATCAGCTTATTGGAGGCTTGAGGTCTGGTAACCAGGTCGCCAAGCTACCAGATTGCGACTTGGTAGTCAAGTTCGGCCCGTTTGTTTCCTCCTATGAGGCAAAGAATCAGCAAAAAGCATACGGCATACTTGATCCAGATATCGTTACAGTCCCTTCGGTTCATACTTTTTTTGTGGACGATGAGGGTTGGGGCTATATAATATCGGATTATATTCAGGGCAAAATTATCGATCCTCTTTCAGACTCTTATATTAAAAAACTCGCCCGCATTCTTGAATATTTTCACTCTATTACCGACGATAGGGCTGGTAGCCTATGTGGTGGCCCTTCAATTGGCTTACTCTGGCCAGATACAAATAATCTGACCATTAGCAATGTTCAGCAAGTGAATGAATGGTTTAACAGCCGGCTTTTTCCCGGAGATGGTAAGGTTCATTTTGATCCTACCCCACTCGTGCTCTGTCATTTAGACATAGCCCCCCGAAACGTTATCTGGTTGGACGATGGCCGTATCTGTTTACTGGACTGGGCATCAGCAGGATTTTATCCGAGACCATTGGAATTTGCCAGTCTATTTTTTCAAGAATACCGTTTTAGCGACATGCTCCTAAAAGCAGTCGGTTTTGACTCTGGTCGTGATAAAGAAGAACAGCAGAGGATCTGCCAGGCATTGTACAACAATGAAAGGTACTCTTTGTAAGTCAGAACCGACCAGAATTTCTTGTTTTTGTCAATTTTCTGACTCGGAAAATAGTCGTTCACGGGATATTCAAGAAGGGTCTTCGCATGATGAAACAACTGGTTGCATCTTTCCTCTTCCATTACTTCCGGAACCGCAAAAACTTCCGATTTGACGAGGGGGGAACGATACTAGTGAATTATGGGGATGAATTTGATCTCTAGATTATCTGGTGGACATATATAGCCTGCAATAGAGGGCCTTCTTACAGTACCAGTAGCTTCTCATGAAGGCTAGAATCTTCTAGGTCTATTGGGATCACCCGATATCCCCAAGGTCTTCGATGTTCGAAACGACTCGGCTGCACTAATCAGCCATTATAATGTTAAACTTATTGACCTTCAATTGATGCAGCTGGCAACCAGCTCATTCCCAAAAGATGCGTTAGTGGCCTGGAAAAATGTGTTGAGAGAGACGCTTCTCTTACGGCTCGCGAATCAACAGAATTGAGATCATTGTGCTATCTTCTATTCATGACTTCTATTTACTTATTCATGGTAAGTGATCTCTCCACGACTTTTCACCCAAAGGCCGATGTCACCTACGAACCGTCGGGCAGCTCCTATCTTCACACCATGCGTAACGAAGAAACTTGAGTCTTGGTCCTCATAAATCTGCATGAGATCGAGACAGTTCTCAAGGGTCACATTGCGTGCTTTGTTGATGTTATCCCTGAATGTCTCGTTGGTTACCCGTGACTGCTGCCATTCCGTATATTCGTTCACAGCCACATCAAGGAACCCGTGAATCGTGATTGGTTCAACAAAGTTACGTTTAGGAAGCACACCTTCATGGGCAGGCGAAGTGGACAATGGTATTTGAGATGACGCCACCGGCAGAATATTGTTGTTGATATTGATCGGAGGGCACGTGGAATAGCTTGAAGAGTTATTCGAGCTTTTCTTCTTTTCGAGTCGCTGATTTTCCTCCTCATAAAGCTGCTCACGAAAGGTGTCAGGAACATCATCATGAGTATCGAGCAGTCCACCCTCCTCCACATATCTGATGAGGTCCTTTAAATGTTGTGTTCTCAATCTATAATGCTTCTTGCCCTCTGGATCTTGCCAGCAATATTGCCCTTCATGGCGGCACGGAGGCCCCGGACATCGCATGATACGATACACATCTCGCCAGACTGGGTCATGACCCGAGGCATGCTCGGCATCAATCTGAGCGTCTCGTTCGGCGAGCATTCGCTTAGTCACGGATGATCTTCCTCTCTTGTCAGTGCTGGAAGGAAGAGACCCGCCGTCATCTATATAGTTAATAGCTATCTGAAGCCGGATCGTCTTGCCACGATGAAAAAGATGGGTCCACGCCAGTAGCTGTTTCTCCACATCCTGCCAATCAACACTAGTACCCTCGAAATGTTTATCAATATTCCGTTGGGAGTTGACCGATAAGACCATAACAGTATCATCAAGTCTCACCCGCCGGGTGCGAGCTATCTTCCGTCGTATAATTTTACTAGCGTCCGTTTTCATCTCTTCCCAGTAAGAGCTGGGACGCAGTGTCAAGTCTTGTTTCGTATCTTTCACCAAAACTCGGTTATTCAGTTTAACCTTCCACTCAATTTGGTAGTGAATACAGTCTGTAGACTGTTCATCCCATGCATTTCCATCACCACGTCCAACCTGTTGGTGAGACGGATATTCATGCAAGGAAGATGAACGTTCATCATTGATGTCGTCGGGGTCCGGTAAAGGGCAGATTATTGACGGTGTGTATTCGCGGTCCAAAAAGCCAGGGGTGGGAGCATACAAGGGAGTTTTTTTCCCAGACGTAAGGCATTTCATATTGGTTGCAATCATTGTGAAAAGGAGTGTTGGTCATACCCTCAGGGCGAAAGATTACACTGAGGAGCCTGGTCACATTCTTGCGTGTTAGCCTATCCCAAGATGGTGTCACAAAGCAGCAAGGGGAAGCTATGGCTAACAGGCTGGTTATTACGCTGTAAAGAGACATAAGCGTTCGTGAGTAAGCAGATAACTGTACGGTAAGCCACTGATTGCACTGCTACAATCGAGTAATCCTCTAGATCTTGAGTTGGACATGAGAGTTGTAAAGGGAAATGGCCACCTTTGCCAGATCGTAAGACCCACTCCGTGCCTCGAGTGTAATTCAATGGAAAGTTCTAGCTTCAAATTATTACCCATACAAGGATAATACATGACATCATATTCCAGTCAAAGTAACATCCTGTATACAGAATAATACAGGATTACCTTTATTCCGTGGCTAAACTATATATAGCCTAATACGTCTTGGCATTAGGGTTAAAAAAAAGAATAGGAGAGTATAAATGGTGACACCAATTTTCGGAAACACTGTACCCAAATCCAATTCGATCCTCCTTTGCCTCGGGATCTAGATTCAAAAAATTTGGATCGACTTCGCAGGGTCTTCCGCCAGAATCGTTGTCGCCGCGTGGATGTTGATAATCATGTTCCTGCTATCGTATCGCCGCATGATCTCGCCGATGCGTTAAGGAAGGCAAACTTATCACAGCAATCACTATTGACGACGGATGCTCGTCAGCTACCCAGAACCTACTTGAGCGTATACACTGGATTGAACGGTCATTGAGATCTATATATTTCAGAATTGACCATTTTTATTGCGATATACCCTTGTGTCAATTAGTAGCGCTCGAATTATTTCCAACTCAGAACTGTCAATCTCAGAAACTAGTTGAAGAATGTGTCGCTAGTTCTTCTCTTGTTCAATAGTAGCTTCTCGCGGTCGAGGCTGCGTACAATCCTGTCATTTGAGTCTATTCTCATTCGTTGATTTTGATATATTCCCCGACGCGTGGAGCAAATAACCAGGAACAACAGTATATTCATCAGTCCATAGATATGTGTGTTATAATTATAAGGGTACGCGAAAAGAGACACACCCAAAATAGTATGCAAATGTATCCTAAATCCGTTATGCAAAGAGCTTGGTAGAAAAGCATGTCCATAATCCGTAATTACCACTTGTTGTCGGAAGCCTTGCCATCAATATAGTTAATCATCTCCTTTACTGGGGGGAGATAATCACGACCAGCGCCAAACAACATACCCTGACGCAAGATGTTGCGGTAGTTCTTGCCCGGAGAGACCTTACCGAGCACATATTCCTGGCGAGTCTCTACACGAGCGGGAACAGGGATAGAACGACCGACTACAGCCTCCATTCCTTGCCAGGCAAAAGTAATGGCCTCCTTAGCGCCACCAGGGATACCAGCCTCATCGAGCATCATAATGCGAGTGTTGGGATAGTTTTCCTGGATAAAGGCGGCGATGTTAGGGTTGTAGGCACCACCGCCGCACATGAATATCTCGGCGATCTCAAGGTCCTTGGGAGCATAGCGACGGTAATGGTCCACGATGGCCTGGGCGGTAATACGGGTGATGGTGGCGACAACATCGTCAGGCTTAAGACCCTTCGCCTCAGCCTTAACGATAAATTCGTGCGCGAGAGTGTCACGGAAAACTTCACGGCCCGTTGTCTTTGGAGGTTCCAACGTGAAGTAGGGATGTGTCAGGAAGTCGTCCACAAGTGCCTGGTCGACAGTACCCCGGGCGCCCATTTCGCCATCCTGGTCGTACTCACGCTTGCCGTTGGTGTAGTGGCGCACGACGGCATCGATAAACACATTTCCTGGACCAGTGTCGAAGTCGTAGCAGGCGTCAACGCCACCATGGCTATCCGGGAGGACAAAGCAGACGTTTGCAATGCTACCAATGTTCTGGCACGCGCGCAGCTTTGTCGGGTGGTGCAGCACTAGCGCGTCGAAGAAGGCAATGAGGGGTGCTCCCTGACGTCCAGCTGCCTGGTCACTTACCCGGAAGTCGGTGACTGAGGTGATGCCCGTGCGCGAGGCGAGGAATGTGCCCTCGGCCATAGTCAATGCGCTACGGGTCTCACCGGCCTCTGGCATGGAGAGTAGCCAGATGGTTTGGCCGTGGGATCCGAGAACATCAATCGATTTGATATCCACATTGTAATCCTTGCAGAACTGGTGCACGGCGGAAGCGAAGGTCTCGCCCAGGATCACATTTACTTCAGACAACTCAGAAGTGGAGGTTTTATTATGCAGGATCATATTCATCACCCGGTTCTTGACCACCGATTCAAGTGGAATTTCACCATACTGGGTCATTGGTAAGTATGTCATACCCTGTGGAGCATTCTCGCGGGTACTTACCTTCAGTAGTTCGAAGTGCATGGGCGATTCGGGGGTCTCCTGGCGGAATCGACAAAGGGCGCAGTCGATACCATCCTATCGCTGATGAGTCTGGTGTTTCTCAACTGAATAGACAGCCACCCACCATAGAAGTTCCGCTATTCAAGCCTAGAACTGTGATGTCTAAACCATGGTTCGTGCTATTAATCGAGTTGGACGCCATATTTGATTCCAAATTGCATATAACACACAGAAATATCAGAAACGACTCGGGGGCAAAAAACGAACCATCTTGAGGAGCAAGTCCCCTATTTAACAGACTCGGTCCTAGCAGCCAGTACCCATAATGAACCAACCGGTTGATGGTGGAGACTGAAAAATCCGCTTTGGCATTCTCAGCCTCTCTGATAGATCTAATATTGTAATCTACCAACAAGGGCAGAAGGGATGATCGGCAAAACGCCTATTAGGAATCACCAATGATAAATGGCTACACGCTTGAGACGTTGTGGGCTTCCCCGCATGAACAGCTCCATCTTGGGCCCAGTCTTACCAATCTTGGCCTTCAGATTCTTCAACAAATGCCGGGGGCGGGTCCCATGACAAGGATTATTTGAGATAGCTTCTTTTTCACTGTATCGTGATCTGGGGAATATTTTATCATTTTTATCCCACCTATCATGGGCTACACCACACTATGGAAGCGACTTTCTCCGCGTCAACTAAATGTCGCCATCCAAATATTCTCGCTGGTCTCCATCTTCTTTGAGGGATATGACCAGGGTGTGATGGGAGGTGTCAACAGCTCACCAAAGTATGTGACAGAGGTTGGCATCGGTAAACCAGATGGAACAGTGACCGACACCACTCACCAGGGTGGCATTGTCAGCATCTATTACCTGGGTGCAATCTTCGGTTGTTTTGCTGGCGGGTGGCTTGCAGATCGAGTTGGTCGGATCAACGGCCTACTCGCTGGGTCATTATTTGCGCTAATCGGTGGCGCCCTGCAGGCGGGTGCGCAGGATTCCAATTTCATGCTATGTGCTAGGGTGGTTACAGGGATTGGGACCGGGGGTACGAATCCTTGTCAATCTTGCCTCAGCTTAGAGCCTACAAGGACCCGCCATTCTAATTCGTTATTTCCACAGCCTTGACCGGCATTACCCCAGTATTAGTGTCAGAGACCTCTTCCGCAAACTATCGAGGCGGCTTTTTAGGGTATGTTTTCATTGCCAATTGTGAGTTGTCGATTATATCCACTGTGGGGACCATTTTTGACAAGGATTATTTTCCAGATCTAGGAATCTCCATCGCTTACTGGATCTCCTTCGGTCTTGCTTTCGTCAATAACGGTTACTCGGACGTACGATGGCGCTTCCTTCTCGCCTTCCAATGTTTCCCGGCACTCCTCCTGGTTGCCTTCATCAAAATGTTGCCAGATAGCCCCCGCTATCTGGCCTCGGTGGGGCGGAATGGAGAAGCACAGGACATTTTAAATCGTATTCGCAAAGAGAGGGCCTCCCAGGACGATATCGACCGAGAATACCTTGAGATTATAGTCACTGCGGAGGGGAGCAAGCGCAGCTCCCCAGTTGAGTTTGTAAAGATATTAATTGGTAAGGGGGGAAAGCCGGGGCTGAATCTCGGCCGACGAGCTTGGTTGTGTGTTTGGCTTCAAATTATGGCATCCTGGACGGGTATTACAGTGAGTTACGGCGCTTTCAGTCAGTCTATTGAACACATTAGGGTGCTAATAGTGGTTCTAGGCTGTTACAGCGTATTCCCCGACACTGCTTGCTCAGGCAGGTTACAGTGATATAAAGCAAAACGGTCTTTCTGGAGGAATCAACACAATTGGAATTATAGGTACCGTTATCAGTGCTCAAATCATTGACCGATTGGGCCGACGGATGTGTTTGATTGGCGGAGCGGTTGTTTTATTTGCGGTCAACCTTATTGTGGGTTTTTCTTCCGTGGATCAAGTGCTTGATCCTGACACACTCTATAGGCCGGAGCTGTTTATGAAGGCTCGCTGCATAACCCTGAAAAGGCATCTCAATATGCGCCTGGTGCCGTGACTATGCTATTTTTATTCAATCTGGGGTAAGTTCACGTGAAATTGCGCCACCGGTTTTCATATATACTAAAGTGATGTCTAGTTATGCTGCCACTTGGGGCACGGTTGCTTTTTTGGTCCCCACTGAGATCTTTCCCAGTAATCTAAGAGCCCAGGGCAATGGATTCGGGATCACAGGGTGGGCCATTGGAGTTGGTATGACCACTTTAGTCAACCCCATCATGTTCGATGTTATGACTGTAAGTGGCTTCGACTATTCTACTTCAATGGAAATAATGATAACCTTCTAGAGCCGTACATACTTTTTGTTCGCTGGCCTTAACCTCATCTGGATCCCAATCGTCTACCTATGTATGTTTTTGATATTATACTAATCTACATCCAGTTCTAAGGTCTAATGTGGTGTTCTTCCCCAGTCTACCCCGAAACCCGCAATCGCTCTCTTGAGTCGATTGACGCTCTTTTTTCGACCCCCAGTCCATTCTATTGGAAAATGGAACAGGCCTATAAGCTCCACGGCGATGTCATCGCCGAACATGGCGTCAATAAGAGCGAAGCTCTCCGTGACAGCAAGATCGACCTGCCAACATCCCCAGCTAAACTTACAACTGTATAAGCTTCACCAGCCATTTATGTCATGCCATTTAGAGCGCTTTAGTCATGTTAGACCAGCCGTCGCCGCAACACATGTATAAGATCATGTACCAAAAGTTTCAATAGTGAGGGATATAACAACATTATATGCATGAATATTCCCTTTCAACGCAAATCGTAATTGATCTACAACGTATGTAATACATTGTACTTTATCTTTCAGACCCAATGATCGTCGAAATCTCCACTTCATTCGATCGTCCCCGTCCCCTGGGGCCGTCAAGGAACCTTGGAATGAATGACACGCTGCTGAGTCAGCTTTTGTGGCTTGTAACTCTAATGTCAACATTTATTCTCGCTCATTTCTGGCAATTCAATTGCGCATCAATATCCTCGGAGAAAATTGCTGCTTGAGTTTGATAGTCAATTTTTGGCTTTTTTTCCCCCCATTCTGCCCTGCCCTGCCCCAGGATTTCCCACACGCGACCGGTGTCTCTGAACCCGAAACCCCCGTTTTTGACCGAAGCTCGGGGCCCACCGAATTGTCTGCCGCTCCCTTGCGTCTGAGACAAACTTTCCAAGATTGGAATGAACTAATGAATTGAATGTCGCAAAAACCCCGAAAGCTCCAACGCGTCTCTAAAGCCTGTAAGATTCCCTTCAATTGTATATTCCACTTGCGCTTTAGCGGCAATTACCCCTCCGGATTGTAGTAGAAAGCTTTGATCTCATGTTGCATTCACAGGCGACTTCTGCAACAGACGCAGCATCAAATGTGGCAGAAGTGAAGACCCGCTAGGCCGATGTCAGAATTGTGCGGACTTTGACGTCCCGTGCACCTTTGATCGCCCCGCAAAGCGCCGGGGCGTCAAGGCTGGCACCAGGGCTTCCGTGCGAGAGACACCGTTGGTAGGAACTCCTGCCCCTGAGAATGTCCTTCCGGTACCGCCTGCTGCGCAGGCTACAGGAAGGATGTCAAATTCCTCTGCGTCCAGGAGCTCGTATTACACAGAGTCAGCTCGCCGCCCGTCATTGACTGGGGATCCATGGTCTACCTTCAATGCTGGCGGGGTGGCAACGGAGGGGTATGATGATGACGGCGCATTGCGAAACTCATGGAATGCCTTCGCCATTGCCAGTGATCAACAAATCCGAAATCTTGTGCAAGTATACTTCGAGATTGTGTACCCAATGTACGGATTGACTTTACCATTGCCCCTTTCGAGTTTCATGGATGTTCTATAGCTGATATATTTCCAGCTTTCCCCTTTTCCATAAGCAATCTTTCATCGAGAGGGTTCATAATCAAGAGCACCTCCGAAATCCGGGCTTGTTCGCCTCAACAATGGCAGTTTGTGCCCTGGTTTCTGGGCGCGCGCGAGATGGAGCGCTGTTCACTAATAGATGGCATCGCGATGAACTTGCCGAACCTCCATCCGAGGCATTTTATGCCGCGGCCAAAGATTCTATTCCCCGAGACCTTGCATCCGCAAGAGGCATTAACTATATGCGTGCATGCGCTATTCTTGCAATTGCTAGCATTCAAAACGGCCAGATCAAGAATATGCAAAAATACTCCGGCATGTACCACACTCTCACCAGCATGGAGGGCCTTCATGATGAAAAGTTGTGGCCAAAGAACTTGAGTCCTATTGAAACCGAGGAGCGGCGAAGACTAGTATGAATCGCTTCATCTTATGGTTACGCTTTTCACTAACTCATAGGTCTGAAGTTCTGGTCTATCTATACGCTGGATATTTATTCCACCATCGTATGGGGAGGCGTGATTCGATATCGCGAAGCGCATTCTCTAGTACGATATCCTAGTGAAGTTGACGATGAGTTCATCACACCACACGGCTACGGGCTGCCACCCGTGTCTCCAGAGTCGGGCGTCAGCCTTGACGATGTGACTGTCGTATCACGGCAACCTGTAGCATGGCTTCGAGGCTGGAACTTTACGACAGATTTGTATCGGATTCTAGAATATGTTGTCGATGGCAATCGACGTCGTTTCTCGTCGGCCAACGGGACCTCACAGGTATGGTCTCTTTTCACCCCGGCATCCATGTCAGAACCAGCAGTCATGGAGAGGGTGCTATCCATGTACGCCGCGCTGCCGCCACAATTTAAAGAGACTCCACCCACTACAGGTGATATGGCAAGGGATCTGTTCGGGTTCCAGTCTGCCAACATCCAGGCAACACTGCAGCTTCTCCGGATGGTGCTCTTGTCGGCGGAAGAGCTTGGTGTAGACCGCAAATGTGACGTGGCTGGAGAACTGCTCAGTGTCTTCAGCAAAGTTCCCGTGGAGTATTTGAATGCCATCAGTTCGCCTTTAGTATGTCCATCATGATTGCTACTCTAGCCCCATTTTACTAACTGCTCGCAGCTCCACCATCTCGGCGGAATCGGCTATATCCTTGGCTCTGTAATAGAAGGCAGTCTATCAGAAGCATCCTACCAGCGCGTCCGCACGTTGCTGTGAGTCTTCTGCCCATCTCAAACCAACAACCTACCTACTAACCCCCCTACAGTCTCGAAATGGCTGACCTTCTCGACCGCCTTGAGACCGGTCTCCAGCGCGCCGCCGGCGCCAGCCAACGACTCCGGTCTCAGGTAAACAGAATCGACGGTTACATGCGCACCTCCCGTCTACTTAATCTTACAGCACAACACCAGCGCCCTCAGCATAACACAATCCCAATCGACACTAAGCGCGAAATCCCTATCCCACCCACAACATACATTCCTCCCAATGGCCCAGTCCAGACAGTCGGACCACCGACGGCAATGGGCGAGCATCTTATGCAGTTCCAGCTGCCGCCGGAGTTGTTGTCGGATTGGCCGTGGCCATTGGATGGGGCTCATACGGAGGGCTTTCTTCCGCTGGCGTTTGAATGATTCACTTTGTGGTTGGCTACTAGGTGAATTTGTGGGAGTTGGAGGTTGCTTGTTTAAAGGTTTTATAGAGTAGAATGAATTGTATCTAGTCATCTGTTTATATTTATATCTAGCGGTAATCGAGCTGAACCCACGAATCGGGGTGTCTATTCCTGCTGTTCGTCCTATCTATACTTGCTATGTTTGTGTATTTCATCTCTTTCAATCGTCGATCCCGGGCTGGGACCTTTTACGGCTTCTGTACTTTATTCAGCTATCCGACTACATGGGTTCAACTCTCGGGCGATTATTTTGTTTGTTAAAGGGTGACTCATATATGCATAGACAAGACACCCAGTATCCAGCAGTACCAAGCAGATACATTGTAACAGGTGATATATAAAACTTACTATCAAAGAGAACTAGATGATATTCGAGAGAGTGCAGCATCTTGGGGTCTACAACTGGAGTCTCATGAACAAAGAATCAATCCAGAGAGTAAACCGCCCATGGGAACCCGCGTGATGCTCAATTTAATCTAACTATATTAAGTGGAGTGATGGGGCGGACATCGGGAGGCTGTTGATACTCCTTTTTGTCCGCTTTTATATGGGAGAATTCCATTTAAGCACACACGTACAGGACATTCATTCTTTTAGCATTTTCCCAAGCCACAGCTCTTATATCCCAAACTAGAATCTTTAACGCACTTATGAATCATACGGAAGGTTCCGCCATGAGCCTTAACAGCCTTAACCTTGTAGGAAATACACAACGGGCCGGCACTTAGCGCTCAAGCCCCGCTGGCTTGTCCCAAAATGCGGGGGTATGCGTTTTGGCTTGGACTGGATTTCGCTCAAGACAAGGCAGGATATATACTCCCGTAGTGCAAGTATTGGTGGGAGAATATTGGTCACTGGAATCACTAAAAGGTGATAGGACTGAAATGCTTTAAGCAGATCTGAATGTTTCGGTATTTCTCCGGCCAACTTTCCGATATCAAAAGTGATTTTGATTTGTCTGAATGATTACCCCCACAAATGGCATAAGTCTTAGAGGCAATACAACTCTTATCTAAAAGTCTTTGTCTTTTGAGCTGTGACCTTTCGCCCAGGTCAATTCCCTGATAAAGCTTATCACTTGGCAGATCCTCAAGGTTTAGCATCGCCTTCTCCTCCCCCTTTTGGGATGATCCCGAAGACTACGGTAATCCTGGTCAACTCGATAACTTATCAATTGGGTTGGTCTCGTGTATCGGTCAATGGGCTTGGCAGTTTTGTCTCTGTAAATGTTGCATGATCAGCATTATTTTATCTAGTTATCAGCATTATTGTACACTCTTGACTATGTCAGTGCGCATATAAAGAGGTTTCCCGCCTCTTGACTTGGAGTAATTCTAGACTCGAGCAGGATTTCGCAATGGAGAAGAAAGATTCTACAGACGTTTCCGTCCCTGAAGATACTAACTCCGGTGATGTTTTGCCCTACCGACAGACGCAGCGTGGTCTGTCATCCCGACATGTGCAATTAATGGCCATCGGAGGTTCAATCGGTACTGGGCTTTTCGTTGGTATTGGATCCTACTTACGGGATGCCGGTCCGTTGTCACTGTTTCTTGGGTATCTTGTTTGGGGATGTCTCTTTATCTTGCCTGTTAATCTATGTGTTGGAGAAATGGCTGCATACCTTCCTATTCGTGGGTCGATCTTTGAGCTCGCTGCCCGGTTTATTGACCCAGCATTTGGGTTTGCTATGTAAGTCCTTCCATGCTCTAACCCTAACTTCCTTTACTTTACGTTGCAGACACTAACCCTTCTAGGGGCTGGGTATATTTCTATGGCGGTGTAATGTTAGTCTGTACGGAATACTCTGCGGTCTCAACAATCATGCAATACTGGAACACAAGTGTCAACCCCGCCGTGTGGGTAGCCATGGCACTGGTTGTTTGCACGATGCTAAACCTTGTCTCGGTGAAATGGTACGGTGAGAGCGAGTTCGTCCTAGCATCGACCAAGATCCTTCTCCTCATCGGACTCGTCCTCCTCACCTTCATCACAATGGTCGGAGGAAACCCCAAGCACGATGTGTATGGCTTCCGGCATTGGACCGAGGGCGTCATGCTCGAGTACTATACCGAGGGCGCCACGGGCCGATTCTTGGGCTTCTTCTCCGTCATGGTCTACGCAGCTTTCTCCGTCGCTGGACCTGATCTCCCAGCCCTGGCTGCAGGAGAAATCCAGAACCCGCGAGTGACCATCCCCCGCGTTGTGAAGATGACTTTCTGGCGTATTGTGGGATTCTATGTCGTCGGTGTCCTAGCCGTAGGCATTATCTGCAGTCCCCGCGACCCGCGTCTTATTTCAGCGATTAGTGATGGTGCTGCTGGCTCCGCTGCTTCACCTTGGGTCATCGGAATCCAAAACCTCGGCATCAAGGGCCTGCCCGATCTGATTAACTTCTTGATTTTACTATCGGGCTGGTCATGTGGTAATGCCTATCTTTACAGCTCCAGTCGAACACTCTACTCTCTCGCTCGCGATGGCCAAGCCCCGAAGTTCCTTTTGAAATGTACTGCTTCTGGCATCCCTATCTACTGCGTCATCGCGGTTTCTGTTCTGTCTTGCATCACATTCCTCGTGGCTAGTACCTCTTCCGTCGAGGTGTTCTTCTGGTTCGTCGATCTAACTACCATCGCCTTCGTACTTACCTACACGGGAATGGTCTGTGTGTTCATTGCCTGGTACCGTGCCATGAAAGCACAAGGAATTGACCGCAAGTCTTTCGTCCCATGGGCTGCGCCGTTCCAGCCATACGGAGCCATTCTTGCTATCGTTATTGGCTGTTTGACTGCCATCTTCAATGGCTTCTCTGTCTTCAAGCCTTTCAGTGTGCAAGGCTTCATCACCTCGTATTTCGGTCTTGTGTTCTGGGTAGTCATGTTTGTCTTCTGGAAGGTGTATCATCGGACTTCCTTTGTGGAAGTTGCACAGGCTGATTTGTACTCTGGCAAGGCGGAAGTCGATGAAGAGTGCAAGATCTGGGAGGAAGGTGGATGGGCGGAACGCCGGAAGGAGGAGCTGGCTCAAATGCATTGGGTCCGGCGAGTATGGGAGAAAATGTGGTGATTGTTTCTATACTTCGTGTCTTGTTTGTATATATACATCTGTTTTATTCCATCCTTCATTTGACATTTGATATCTCCAGAGCCCTGTAAAGATAAAATAAAATGTCCACCAGTATATCAGATCATCGCAGCCTCTTAGTATCCTCTTAGTATCTTGGTAAAAGAAACTCCATCAACCAGACACTACGATTGGCCGACGCAGGTGATGCTTAAGGGCACGCACCGGTGGGGACCGGGATGGGAAAAGAAAAGTTGCCCCGTTCACCTGGACAAGCTTCTCCAGACTTGCGAACAACATCAATTCCACCATGTCCACCATGTCAACTCGCTCTGCCTGGCGAGCTTTGCACTACAGCGCCAAACGTCGCGCTTTCCAACCCACCACCCCCTACCGTTGTTTCTCCTGTGCCAACCGCACGCAAGAGCAGAAACCCGAGAATGACCGCATGACACACTTCGGCTTCACCAATGTGCCCGAGTCAGAGAAGGAGACGCGAGGTAGCTATCACCATTGACCCCCTTATCCAATTGACCACCATCTCAACTGGATCAAAAACCCAGACCCATAACTAACTACCAAACCTCCCCCCTACAGTCGGCGCCGTCTTCAGCTCTGTAGCAGCCTCCTACGACCGCATGAACGACCTAATGTCCCTGGGCATCCACCGCCTATGGAAAGACCACTTCGTGCGATCCCTGAACCCAGGCGCATGTCTCCCCGCCATGACAGCCGACCAGCGCGGCTGGAACATCCTGGACATCGCCGGCGGGACCGGCGACATCGCCTTCCGCATGCTCGACCACGCGACGAACGTCAACCATGACATGGAGACGCGCGTGACGATCAGCGATATCAACGCAGACATGCTGGCGGAGGGTCGCAAGCGCTCGCTCGATACCCCCTACTACAACTCGCCGCGGCTTAGCTTCGTCGAGGCGAATGCCGAGCACATGCCGCATATCCCCGATGCCTCGGTGGATCTGTACACTGTTGTTTTTGGAATCCGGAACTTCACGGATAAGCAGGCTGCGCTGAATGAGGCGTATCGGGTGCTCAAGCCCGGTGGTGTCTTTGCCTGCATGGAGTTCAGTAAGGTTGATAACCCCATTCTGGATGGGATCTATAAGCGCTGGAACTTTAGTGCTATCCCGCTTATTGGGCAGGTTGTTGCGGGCGACCGGGATAGTTATCAGTATCTTGTTGAGAGTATTGAGCGTTTCCCCAGTCAGGAGGAGTTTAGGGGTATGATTCAGAAGGCTGGGTTTATGATTCCTGGTCAGGGCTTTGAGAACCTTACTGGTGGTATTGCTGCTATCCATAAGGGTATTAAGCCGATTGTTAAGGCTTGATTGTGGAGGGGTGCTGTGTTGTGTGCGGGGGAGATGGTGTTCTGTACTATATAGACCTGGGACTTTTGCATACTGATTGTATTACCATGAGAAATATCATTGGCGTTGATTTGCATCGTGTATGAATAGCCTTGGCTGTGAGGCCCGGGCGTTGATTGTAAATGTGCATCTAGAAAATGTATGTATGAATGCAAAGAAGAAACAAAGCTATGTGGGCGTAACATCGTCAACCGAATGCATGATAATGCGAACGATATGTAAAATCAAGTATATCCAAGAAAGAGAATGAAAAAGAAACAGGATCGCTTTTCAGCCATGTCATCGATCCAATAGATCCTCTGCCTCCATCACCCCTATGAAACTGCCAGGAGAGGCCTTATCCTTCACGACAGCAACGACAGAGACTGGATCCGATCCATTCCTGGATTCAGACACAGTGCGTCGGATTTCAGCGAGAGGTGTGGATTCTGGCACCAAGAGCCATTTACTTCGAGGTACCACGAACGGAATATCGGGGTCCTTGGCCATAACTTCGGACACACTCATGTCCATATTTCCACCACGAGGAAGGAGAGCACGAATGCGCCGCGGAGGGATTATTTCAGACGGAGACAACAGCACCCATGATTTTGCATTGGGATTCTGGATGGCTGTGAGAAGGATATCGAGAAGTCGGACATCGCCAGATGACTGCGATGAAGATGCAGAGGCAGTCGGAATCTGATCGAGCGGGACTAGCATATCTCGAGAAATGAGACATTGTTCCGGTGGCGACTGTAAATTGAAAGGAGGGATCAACTGAGTATTCGTGATTTCCTCCCACGGAAGAGACACAGACGACGCTGGAGAGTCAAATGCCCTCGTTGACATGCCGCTCGATGGCGTAGTCAGCGGCGTCTCTGCCGCTGCTGCCGCCGCTCCAATAGCACCACCAGGATGGAAGGCCCGAAAGACATCTGCAGGGCTCTTCCCAGTCGCAGTGTGCAGCTTCCGGGCCGTAGCGATAGCTAGCGCATCGCCCAGCGACAAGGCTACCGTCGTAGACGAGGTGGGCGCGCGCACACCAAAAGAAGACTCTTCGTCCTCATGAATCGGGGCCGGTAAAAGAATGCCCAACCCAGAAGGGCAATGCAACGAGAGAAGCGGACATGACGCAGGATGTGTATGCGATGTAAGAGCGATCACCGGGACAGTAGCGGGAAGATGCGGAAGCAGAGATAAGAGTTCAGGTGAGCGACCAGAGAAGGAAATGAGAAGAACGGTATCATTCTGGATAGACCAGGTTAGTATCGAAGTCCCCAACCAATATCGTATCCAAAAAAAAAGACACCCCGAAATGATCGGGGGGGTAAAAAGCACGTATCTGCAGGCGCAGGTGGGCTTACCGGCCGAACCAATCCCAGATCGCCATGCAAGGCTTCAGTCGGATGCAGGAACGCGCTATATACACCCAGACTATTCATCGTAGCCTCGATTTTGCGTCCGACCTTCCCACTTTTCCCGACCCCGCAAACGACCAGTTTCCCACCCTCGCGCACGCTCCGCGCAATCTGATCCACTGCCCGGGCGAGATCGTGCTGCGCCCGCGCGTCGGTCTGGTAGATGTGTTCAAGGTGAGCGAGCGCTGCTCGCTCGGTCGAGATCACATGGATTGCTGTCACCACTGACGAAACATCTTTTGGTGCTGGTGGATCGGAGGAATTAGGAGGGGTGAGAGGCCACGAGGGGGCGTCCGGGGCGGTTTCTTCGAACATTAACATGGCGGGTGTTTCTCAATGCCTATAGCATAGTGACTGGAAGTAAGAGGAATTTATGAGTAAAGTGGTCTCTTTACACGCCTGGGCGCCGGTTAATTTGCGGCCGAAGATCCAAGATCAGTCGATAACGGAAGATAACAAGTGGGCGATCGGGGATCGGGTGAGACACCGGAATTATTTACTTCTTACATGCAGTTGAGGGGCATTTTGTTTTATAACTGTAATACCCCCTTTCTGACATTGTTTTCTTGCGAATATGCATAGCTCCGTCCCTAACCCCGTCTAACAAGATGGTGTCATTCTATGCGATAATGGTGAATGTGAGGGCGATCTACTTGCCTATTCGAGTACTTCCGTGATAGAACATAAGAGAAACATTTGACTACTAATTTGAAAATATTTAAGAGGTCTATTACGTCCTTCATATATACATCGGGTATAACAGGAAAGAAAGCAAGCCCGAAACTAGTAGTATGTACATCCGGTTGGCCGGGATAATTGCAAAACTCTCCCGAATTCAAAATTTGAGTACTCCACAAACTCCAACAAAAAAAAAACATCATCTGTCGCACAGGAAAGGACAGAAGGCAGGGGGTATCGCATCAGGATGTGGCGTCGCTAGGGGTCATTAAGAGTATGCCTCAACAGGCAGTAGTATATCGTCATGTCATCCTTATCGACCCTCCTGTTTCTCTTTACCCTTCTCTGCCGTGCCATCATCCTCGTATAAATGATGCTGCTCAATGTAATGAATGACTGGAACAGGGATAAGGTAGCGCACACTCATCTCACGCCGCAAGAAGAGGCGAATCTTTGTACTGCTAACATCATTCTGAATGAGCTGTTGGATGACATGGATATTATCCTTCCAGGGCTGCAAGCTGGCGAGGGCTTCATCAATATCTGTACCACTGCGCTCCACAATGAAAGACTAAAAGGTGTGTTAGCGGCCTATTTATCGAGCGCAAGAGGAGTAGGGATTCAATGCTCGAAGAAACTTACGCCATATTTGCCCAGAATGTGATCCAGATCTTTCTCACTCCATACACCTGGTGTGGACATAGTATGGATGAGATCGGCACCAGCTAACAGAGCAATTCGAACAGGCTTCCTGGTTCCATTCCCGGTGTCCACTCCCCCACGGACCACATTGATTTCGTGATCGAAGTGGTCCAGCACCACGGCAGTTGGCTGATAGGCCTTTTGAATTGGCTCCCATGTGTCCACCATCAACCAGTCAGAGGTTTGATCAACTGCAAGTTGGCACATCGCAACCCTATAGATCAATCCGCGTTAGTCTTCAGGCACAGCTAGTCTGAATATAATGGATTTGGAATCGCTTACCGATGCTCCGCACTGGCCAAACCAGCCTTGCGATAGGCATCCGACACCGGCGACAGATATCCTCCAATGAGTTCGAAGTCGGTGCTGAATCTGACGTGATCGTTGGCCATTTCGAACATTCGGAGGTGTAGATAGGTAATTGGTGAGAAAGAACCACAGGCGACTAGCAAGAGGGGGGTCTTCTCGGGGTCACGCATCGTGCGCTTGAGGCGATACTCCGGGAAGGTGTAGTCCTCCATCGGAGCGGGGGTGATGTCGACAGGTGTCTGGTGAACATCATCACTCTGCCCGCCGACCATTTCTATTGCCATGGTAGAGAGATAGTAATAGAAGAATAAACCCTTGGAAGATCTTGAATCCGGGGTAAAGAAAAGGGATATGGGGCTCGGGAAAAGGCGGGGTGGTGAGAAAGGGAAGAGATGAATTTCCTGTGAATTGCGAATGGCGGGGGGCGAACCGAAGGCGGCAAGAGAATGAGCCGGAGAAGGCAAATGTATGTTGTAGGTGGTGAAAGATGAAAGATGTGATGTCTTCGATTTTCTTTTCTTTTTTTCCCTCCGAGTATCGTCAGCCCTGGGCGTTTTCTGTGATTAATAACATGCGCAACCTCGGTGAGTCAATTGAGATCTATTCGGCGTGTCTCCGTGATCTGGATCGAACACCGTTCTATTCCATTTCGAAGAGTTAAGAAGGTAGGTTCAGGAGTTAACAGCTTAATAAAGTTCATTGATTTATCAAGGGTCTTATTTTATACATACGTGAGTAGTTCTCGGCGTTTTCATTGAGTTCTATATATATATATATATATATCCATGTGCTCTGTATAAGTACATGTATGAACCGTCTTTGATCCACCAAACAATTGGACAACATATATCAAATACAATATGTACCATAAAACATTTCAAGATATACAAAGGGATCCCATGAGATATATATATTTTTTTGTTACTCGTACTGTCAGACAGCCCTGGAGGTCTCGGGCCCTCTCTGCCCAATATCCAGGCGAGATGTAAATATGCGGGAAATAAAAGAAAACCATGAAAATGTGTGCAGTAAAGCATAGTAAGTATACTAAGTATACTATTATACTAGTATACTAGGTCAGAAAGTACCTAATCATACACGTATAGTATACAGTATGTTCAATCGTACTACTTATCTACATAGGTCCACTAGTTATATAAGTACCTGGTTAGATCATCGAATGTTGCACTTCCGCCGCCTGACGCTCCCCGAATCTCATCACCACCCTCCTTCTTCCAATTTCTCTTCTCCTTTTCCCTCTTCTTCTTAACACCCCACCCCCGGCCATCTAAAAAATTATCTTCTGTGTGACTGGAATTGGTACTCATTCTTTTCTTGAGGTGATCTCATAGCCCCAACGGCAACGGTTAAACAGCTACCCGAACATCGTTCTCGCCAGCCCATTCGGCTAGCCTTCGATAGGTGTGCGGATGGCGGGTTGAAAACGGTGACGACTACTCAATCGAGCTTCCCATATCCGATAACTTATGGCCAGGCAAAGGCCTTCCGCCAACCGCCAGGACCCTCTCGAGGATTATCCCGTCTCCCCCGCAGGCACTTCCACGGCCTCTTCTTCCCTGAGGTAGTTTCCCACCCGTTCTCTCCGCCTTCAAGTACATACTGGTCGCTTGGACGTTCAGACTCATCTTCTGTGGACTCCCACTGGCGAGAATCTGACTCCTGGGCCCTCATACCCCTTTTTATCCCCTGGTTGAGTGGATGGTTCGCAGTTTATCGGGATCATCATTTCTTTCTAGATTCGTCATCTGTCTACCCAACTATCTGCCTATCGCTTTGACCATCCTGGTCTTCTTTTTCTGTCTTTCTCTTTTTTTCAGGACCTAGTTTCGTTCCACATAATTAAACAAAAAAGACCACTTTCTCATGTCTTCCAGAATAACTCGCTCCTCTGGGAGACTCGCCACCGACCCTCCACCTACTGAGTCCGGTACACCGCTACAGACAGCCGGCTCAACCTCGTCCCGGAAACGCAAGGCATCTTCCCGCCACGACCGACAAGCAGACGCCCCGATACAGCCAACACCGCCGTCGCCTCAAAGGAAAACCAAGCGGCCGCGGACTGCAGCATCACAGACAGCTCCATCCACTGGTCCTGTTCCTGCTGCACCCCGTCGAGGCGCCCGCAGCCGTACAGCCATGTCACAACCAGGGTAGGTGTTGATCCACAGTGATGAATAGGAATTGGAGCTGACTTGATTTTTTTATCTAGACCATCGTCTCGACCGTCGGGTGAATCATCCAAATCGACGACCTCTCCACAACCATCGAGGCGAAAGTCAAGTCGGAACGGTGAGTTTATGGATGGAAATCGGCCATGTGATGCAAAATTAGTATCTATAAACATGATAGTTACTAATTCTTTCTGTTTCTCTATAGATCGACCCGCGACAGCGCAATCTCCACCACCCCGACGCTCGAAGAAGCGTTCCGCCAAGCCAAATTCCGATGTTGTCATGCGAGATGCGGAGGAGGAAATCGAGCAAGAAGAACACCAGGAAGAACACCAGGAAGAACACCAAGGATCACAAACGGGAGAGAGCAACGATGGCACCAACCCCTCGGCGTTTGGTGATGATGACATGGATCCATTCCACAGCAGCCTGTTCGGTGGCCGAGGCCCCATGGGACTGCAGAGCACTCTACGTGCGCTTACTGGCATGATGAGCGGCATGTCGTCACGTCTTCGAGATATCCTCTCCAACTTGAGGGCAAAGGATGATCCATCTCTCCAACTGATCGCCCTACAAGAGCTATCGGATCTCTTGCTAGTTTCAAATGAGGATAACCTGTCTGGTCAATTTTCGCCGGATCCGTACGTGAAGGAGTTGGTGGCTCTGATGCAACCGAACCAGTTTGGTGAAGAGAATCCCGAGATTATGCTTCTTGCATGTCGCTCTCTCGCGAACCTTATGGAAGCCCTGCGGGGCTCCGTGGCGAATGTTGTATATGGCGGTGCTGTACCCATCCTTTGTCAAAAGCTGCTCGATATACAGTTCATCGATCTAGCTGAGCAGGCTTTGAGTACTTTGGCCAAGATTTCAGTCGACTTCCCGGCCTCAATTGTCCGAGAAGGTGGATTGACCGCTTGCCTCACATATCTGGATTTCTTCCCAACGAGTACTCAACGCACAGCGGTCAGTACGGCCGCCAACTGCTGTCGCAACCTTCCTCATGACTCGTTCCCTGTGGTGCGGGATGTAATGCCCACCCTACTTAACGTCCTGTCTAGCAATGACCCTAAAGTTGTGGAGCAAGGTTGCCTATGCGTATCACGGATTGTCGAGAGCTTCAAGCACCGACCTGAGAACCTGGAGGAGCTTATTGAGCCTGCAATGCTCAAAGCTGTTCTTCGGCTCCTGCTCCCAGGAACGACAAACCTGATCGGGCCTCATATCCACACGCAATTCCTTAGGGTATTGGCAATTGTATCGAAAACAAGCCCACGGCTGTCGAACGAGCTTCTCAAGATGGATGTAGTGGATACGCTTTACCAAATTTTGACCGGCGTGTCACCACCACAGGATGTGGATAACACGGCTGTTAAAATGGACAGCGTTCTAGTTATGCAAGCATTGATTCATCGCCCCCGTGAACAAGTATTTGAAACTCTCAATGTCATTTGCGAGCTACTACCAGGTGTTCCAAGCCGCGATGCCTCAAAGACAGACAATCTGCTAAGCTCATACTTCGATAGCCACATGTCCATTGGACTGAGGTCGCCCAAAACTAAAGAGGCAGTGGAGGAGAGACGGTCCTTGCTCGTCAACTGCAAGGCCGAGCTTAAGCGTTTTGCGATGATTCTGTTCCCAACTTTGACAGATGCCTACTCGAGCACGGTCAATCTGCATGTCCGCCAGAAAGTCCTGATTGCACAGCTGAAGATGCTGCACATTCTCGAGCCTTCTTTGATTGAAGACGCCCTACGCACAGTTCCTTATGCTTCATTCCTGGCTGCTATTCTGTCCCAAAAAGACCACCCTTCTCTCGTATCTTTGGCTTTACGCTGCGCTGAGCTACTGTTCCAGCGGCTTGAACATGTGTATCAGCATCAATTCCACCGTGAAGGAGTGATCTCCGCCATCATCAAACTATCTGAAGGTTCTCTGTCAGGAGACCAGGAGATCATTGATTCATCCGATCCCACACATATAAACACGACCACAGATCCATCGCGCGGTGCCGGAGAGACTGGAGCTGGCGGAGATGATGAGGATGAAGATGATGAAGCCGATGACTACGACGATGAGGATGGCGATGATGATGACCCCGATGACATGTCTGATTCTGAGGATGACTTCATGGCGGGCCCACGCAGTCTACAAAAGATGGACAATGCGCTCAACGACGTAGTTATCCGAGATGCTCAAGCTTTCCTCGAGGTATACGAAGCAAGCCATGGCGAAGCTGTCAGGGCAGAGGCTCTGAGGATCTTGACAGCACTGAAATCTCTCGCCTGTGAAATCAAGTCTCGCTATTACCGTGGTGGTGAGGGTGGTCTTCCCTTATTTAAACAGCTCGCATCATACTTCGATGGAGATGCCTTGGAGAGCATTACTAGCTCTGAATTGCTCAACTCCGGCATCATAGAGGTACTTCTGTGCGTTCTTGGCAACTTTCAAGCGCCTTCTATTCGCGATGCTAGGGCCGACTTCCTGCGCGCGTTTATGGGTGTGTCTATCTCAGACAGGGCTCAAAGCCAGAGCACCGCTACGACACCTTTCAGTGTACTCATCCGCAAGTTGCAAGACTTGCTTAGCAGGACGGAGCATTTTGAAGTCCTCACCGTTAGCCACAATTCGCTGGAGAACACCCGCAGTAACGCCGCCTACATGTTGAGCAAACAGCTCCGACTCAAGCTGGTTGCTGACGAGGGGTCTGAAGTTCCTCGTCCTTATCGCAACATCATGGTGTCAATTCATGCCATTGCTACATTCAAGGCCTTGGATGACTTCCTTCATCCCCGAATTGCCGTGGCGGAAAAGCCTCGCCCCTCACGGACCAGGGAGTCGATTCTCTCCCAGATTGCCAATGCATCCCGACTCCGTGAACAGCTGGCTTCGGGGTCTGGCATGAACCTCCCAAGTCACGCAGGGGCCCCACGTGGCACCGATCCTGCGGATGGCGCCTATGATCCAACTGGTCACCCACATCATCAATCAAGTCGGATTCAAGAGGATGAAGATGAAGACCGCAATGACGAGCCCCTTGAGTGCGCAGATGAAAGGCAACTGACCGACGAAGAAGATGGCGGTGAGGAAGACGAGGACGAGCAACTCAACGCCATTGTTGATGATCTCGATGAGGATATGGAAAATGACAATATCTCTGACCCCTCGGCAGTCAATATGGAGGTGGCATCCTCAGGCAAGGTCACAGCTCGCAAGGAGGACGGTACCCGAGTTGGGACTCCCTCTCAGACGGCTGTATCGAAACCTTCATCATCCACACCTACCGCTCCTCCCAGCCGCACGCGAAACAGCTCGCTTGCCTCTGCTGGGCGCCCATTCTCTTCCTATGCCGCTGCGATGGCCTCGGTGCCCCAGGACTGGCACCTTGAGTTTTTCGTAGATGGCAAGCCTGTTACTAATGAGACAACTATCTACCGTGGCGTTCATCACGACCGTGAGGACTTGGATGAGAGTAGTGCCAAGAACGTCTGGTCTGCAATCCACACCATCACGTTTAAGCGTGTTCCTGGTCCTCCGCCGCCAGAGCCCTCAACCCTCACATCCACCACCCAGGCTCCTTCTGAGGGTGATTCCCTTGAGATCCCAGCCTCTCTCGACAAAGACCCCACAACTTCATCTATCCTTCGCCTACTTCGTGTTTTGCACGAGATGAACGCAACAATTGATGATATTTTGACTGATAGCGAAGACTCTGCTACCATCACGTCGGAGCCCTTGGCCCAATTCATCAACACGAAGCTCACCGCCAAGATCAACCGCCAGCTTGAGGAGCCATTGATCGTGGCAAGCGATTGCCTTCCAAGTTGGAGCGAAGACCTAGCTAGACTTTTCTCCTTCTTGTTCCCATTCGAGACAAGGCATCTATTCCTGCAGTCAACTGCATTCGGCTACTCACGGGCGATGATGAGATGGCAAAATTCTCAAAATGGCGAGGACAGCCGACGGGACCTGCGCCGCGATGACCGCCCATTCCTTGGGCGACTGCAACGCCAAAAAGTGCGCATTTCTCGTTCTCGCATACTTGATTCTGCGTTAAAGGTTATGGAACTTTATGGGTCTTCCCCCAGCATTCTCGAGGTTGAATACTTCGAAGAAGTTGGTACTGGATTAGGGCCGACTCTTGAATTCTACTCTACTGTTTCCAGAGAGTTCTCGAAGAAGAAGCTTAAAATTTGGAGAGACACGGACGGAAGCTCTACTGCAGAATACGCATTCGGCAAGCGCGGCTTGTTCCCGGCCCCGATGGGTGATGAACAAGCAGCCCAAGATATTGGCAAGAAGCAATTAAACATCTTCAAGGTGCTAGGAAAGTTTGTGGCCCGTTCGATGCTTGATTCCCGGATTATCGACATTTCATTCAATCCAGCATTCTTCCGTATCGCGGATACTCTGTCCTCGGTAGCACCATCTCTAGGCACTGTCAAGCTGGTTGATCATGACCTCGCGAAATCCTTGATCATGCTTAAGGAGTTTGTGAATGCGAAAAACGCTATTGAGGCCAACAAGTCGCTTTCGCCAGCCCTTAAATCCGAGGCCCTGCAGAACGTCACGGTCCACGGTGCCAATGTTGACGACCTGGGTTTGGACTTCACTCTACCTGGATATCCTGCTATTGAGTTGATTCCTGGCGGCGCTGATGTGCCGTTGACAATTGAAAATGTTGAAACTTACATCGAAATGGTGATCGACATGACCTTGGGCAGCGGTGTCCGGCGTCAGGTGGATGCCTTCCGGGCTGGATTCTCACAGGTCTTCCCCTTCTCCTCCCTTCGTGCTTTCACTCCAACTGAACTTGTCATGCTTTTCGGACAAGCGGAGGAGGATTGGTCTATCGAGACCTTAATGGACTCTATCAAGGCCGATCACGGGTTCAACATGGACAGTCGGAGTGTGCGCAACCTGCTGCAGACTATGAGCGAGCTGGACAACCAGCAACGCCGAGATTTCCTTCAGTTTGTCACTGGTAGCCCCAAGCTCCCCATTGGAGGTATGTCAATACCATTTTTTCACTGCATAAGATCCCACTGGCTAACACAACGAATATAGGTTTCAAGAGTCTCACACCTATCTTCACTGTCGTGTGCCGCCCAAGCGAACATCCATATACCCCAGACGACTATCTCCCTAGTGTGATGACTTGTGTCAACTACCTGAAGTTGCCGGACTATAGTGACCTGGAAGTTCTCAAGAAGCGGCTCTCAGTTGCCATCAAAGAAGGCCAAGGGGCTTTCCATCTTTCCTAGACATGTGGACAGGTGTTTACACTCAAAACTTCCACTATCTCCTCTGCCACCTTCTCTTCTCTCTTTTGCTGGCTTCCGTCTTTCTCAACCAGGACGAGAACTTATTCACGATGCGACGACGTGCCACCTTTTTCTGCTCTGTTCCTCCCCAATTCCCAAGTTTTCGGACGGGCTGTTTCGCTGTTCTTGTCTTTTCCTTCTTCATATGCCATCTGGGTCGAAAGGCGTCATGGCGGGGGTTCCTTACGATTGTGGTATTAGATAGCAATGATCACTTTCTACTGAAATCTAGTCTTTTCGGGTGTAGGTTTCCTCACACTAAGGTATCATTCAGTGCGAAGGTACTGTAGCACCATGACTATTCCAATGAAACGTAGGTGAAGATGTAGGGATCAATTGCCCCATTAAATAAAGTGACTTTCTCACATTCCTCCGAGATCACCGATGAACCACTTGTACACTGCAACATACATATTCATCAGGACTCCCCTTTGAATGGAATAAAACAATCCCTATGCCATGGCTGCTCCTCGAGAGATCACCATTGAATGCCTCAGCGGCCACTGGGTCCTGGTATTTATCCTATTCCCCCTTCGAAGATCGTAGATTCTAATCATATTACCATTTACAGAACAAGAGTCTAACCAGCGAGACAGACCCTTTCCTGAAACTAGTTAGAGAGATTCTCCGCCATTCCTATAAATTCTCCAAAATCCAGGCTAATCATCACATACTATCTGCAGCAAAAAGTATCCTGGTTGAACCGCAAAGCATTCGGATTCGCAACAATATACCTCCAAATCTCCCAATACCAAACACCATCTGAAACGAGCCAACCAGTAACAAATATCGACTTCAACCAAACGGCCACCGCGGGCCTGGCCGCAACCACAGAGAAGCGTGTCTTGGATTGGAAAATATCGGACCATGAGGACTACTTCTTCGGCAAGATCCAAGGACGAAGTGAATTCGTTCACGGTGTTACTAAAGCGGATGGAATCGTGAGGCCTGAATTTGAGCTTCAAACTAGGAATGCCAATGCGGAGATAAAGAAATTCTTGCAAGGCGAGATCGACGTGGATGGAAGGAAATCGGAGGGTTTCATAGTTGAGGATTGGAGTGGGACGTCTGAAGAAGGCCCTGGGCTTTGGGTACATACCTTTGAGAGCAATGTTAAGTCTGGATGGACGGCGGAGCAGGTGAGTATTGCGGTCTATTCTTTATTGCTCAGCATCAGGCTGGTTTAAATGTTGTATCAGACACTGACTACTTGGACTGCAGGTTTGGGGGTTCGAGATGCTCGGGGACACGCGATACTTCTCTCGTCGAGGGGTAGTCATGTCGACTAAGGGAGAATATATCTGTGGGAGACTTGTATTTGATTTCGTAGGTACTTAATGGCTTTAGAGAATCACAGCAACATTAGTAAATCTATCATTCTAATTGTCTATCGATCGTAAACTCTATGAAACTATATAACTCTATATATTATTATACAACGTAAGGGGATATCCACTTTCCACAACACAGACACTCTAGTTCGAATAAATCTTCACCATAGACTGTGAAAACCGTTAGCCAAACACGAATCATGCAGATAGAACAAAAAGATAACTCACGTCCGCAAATTTAGGCTCAATAAACAAAGCCTTAGCCTCAGCAACCATTACCGCACCTTCACTATCCTCACGCAGCAGACTAGCATCAGAAACAATGCCATTCGAGTCTGCAGGAAGTGGCAGGGTCAATGGGAGATAAGTCATCCGACCCTCAACCCAAGCCTTTCTACCCTCAACCTTGACCGTCTTTGTGCGCAACACGTACATCCGGTCAGGAAGAGCCGGTTTTCGGAAATCCACATTAAGATTAGCCGTCATACCCAGCCCGTTGGGAAGATCCGCAGAGGCACAGCGCGCAAACACCTCATCAAAGAGAACAGTGAGCAGACCACCATGGACAAAGCCTGGGTGACCGCAGAGGTCCTGCCCGATGTAGAATACAGATACAACGCTGCTGGCTTGGTCCGCATTCTCAGTCTGTCCTTCGGTCTTGCCGGTCGATAGCCACATGTACGGTGCGAATGCAAGCTTGCCTGGACCAGCCAAGCTTCCACCCACGAAGTGATGTTTTCTGATGGGTGGTGGGATTGCGAGATGGGGACGCGTTTCCTTGTAGGTACTGTGGATTTCACGGAGGGTTTGGACGAGAGGGATTTGGGAAACTAGGGTGTCGAGGGTTGTAGATTCATGGTGTAGTGATTGAGCCACGGGTGTCGGTGGTGATTGGGTTTGAGAAAGGAATTGGGGTGCTTCTGTTTGGCTAGGGAGTGCTTGGTTGTGAACCACTGCCGACCGTGCCGGGCCTTGTTGGTGAAGGCGCGCAATTGGCGCTGCAGACGAGGATATTCTGAATGCTGAAAGGTTTTGCGATCGGAAAAGCCGACGTGCTGTTTGCGAAATGTTTGACATGCTGGGAGGTATGTATGAAGCCGGTAGTTGACTCTAGTCATGCACGTTAGAGGGGCTTGCTTGATCGCCGACCGAGGTACATACTGCAGAACTGGCGCCGATTACACGGGGCTTCTTGACTTTGTTGATCTTCCTGGTGCTGTTGATAGTTGGACTAGGGTTAGGTGATGTATGAAATATACCACACTTGGACCTTTGCGATGACGATGAATGTCAGAAGATTGCCTTGCAATTTAAACAAGAGACCCGCCACCCTCTGGGTTAGTCTTATTTCTCTTTTTTTTAAAGCCGATTTTTCTTCTGCTGGACCCAACAGTGGGGCTCAAAGCCTTGGAACAGCCGATGATCGGACCGGGACGCCAAGAAATATAGTTCGGGATGCCGAGAAGTATAAAAAGTCGTAGATCTATATCAATATAGCATCATATTTCAATGGACTTCAATGCAGAGAAGATCAAAGGTTGTAGTATAGCATATTAGTATAGTATGGTGGTCCTGACAGGGGCTCCTTCCTCGTTGGGGGTGACCACGCAGAACGCATTAACTGTTCGTTTCTCATGAACAGCACTCACCCTCGTCGTCCCCCCTTATCATTTTCAATAACATTGCAATCCACCTGGATCTCATCTATTCTCTTGTATCAGCTCTCTGACTTTATCGTATCTTTTCAATATGGTGAATGAAACGAACCGTTCTTCTTCTGGTGAGGACTCTGCCCCCGAGACCGCCACCAATCCATTCGGTTCTGGATCGAATAACGGTCTCCGTGCCGCCAACAACCCTATCGGTTCCGGTGCAATCAATGCCAGCCAGACTGTGAACAACCCGTTCGGGTCTCGCACGATGAACGTTACCCAGACCACCAACAACGCGTTTGGGTCTGGCACCATCAATGCCACGCAGACCATCAACGGCGTGTTCGGTTTTGGTGCAGGTAATATCCCCCAGACCGTCACCAACCCGTTCGGTGCTGGTATGGGCAATGTCCACCAGATCAACAACCCTTTCCATTCTGTGACTAATGGCCCCCCGGCCATTGTGAGCCCGTTCCGATCTGGTCAGACCAACGGCTCCCAGGCCGTCACCAACCCTTTCGGCTCTGGTGTGAGCAACCCACCCCGGACCATCAACAACCCTTTCCTCTCTGCCCGGGCCAATCCTCCCCAGCCCATCAATCCTTTTGCTTCTGGTGTGGGAAATGCAGCCCAGAACACCACCAACAACCCTTTCCGTCCCGCCATCACCGAGGATGTCCCCCGGAAACCCAATGGAGGATTGACCAACGGTCATTCCCATGATGATAAATGGCGTGCTCCCCGCCCAACGGATTTCAATCCGTTCTACCGCCCGCCCGACGACGAGACTGACGGGGAGGCTGACGAAGATGAAGACCTCGAGGACCCCTCCGATGAGGAGGAGAATGGACGCCCCGGTGTCGACCTTGAGGCCTTGGAGGCCGACTTGGACGCCATCTTGGCGGAGGGAAATGAGTGGGAGGATGCTGCTGACGACTCCAGCGTCGGCGACGAGGACGCCCACCTGGACGAGGCGTAGGCAAGTAATTGCTTACTTGAATGCAAGGTTTGTATTACATTCTCTTTTCTCCTAGACCCCAGTCAGCTTCGGTTCAGTCTACTATGGCTTCGAACTCACATCGCCTTCATTGCTAACTCATTTTCTTATCATATAGGTGCCGGTGAGGAGAGAGGCGGCGGCTTCCTCATCGGCTTCCTCAGCCTTGCGGTCCTTCCACCACGGCTGACCTCAAGCGTGGTGGGGGATGAACACGATGATCAAGGGGAGAAGGGGGGGGGGGCGGTGAATGTTTCTTCTTTGAGTCGGCCGGGAGGGCCGACAATGTATGATTTGGACCGGCGGGATTGGGCGTTTGCTGTTTCACTCCGGCCTGGAGTATGACGGTGCACTGGGTTTTCCAGTGCACTTGTCACCCAGGCCAGGGGCAGCCGCTCATCTCCGTGGTCCCATTGTGTTGAGTATCTTTCCTTTTGTGATGAGCATGTTTGTTTTTGAGTTGAGATGATCAGTGGTGAATATCATTCTCATTTCAACTCCCCATTTGACACCCTTACTGCACTGGAGAGGCAAATAGAGGCTGGAAGTGGCTGACACACGCCCTTGTGTGGTTCTAGAGTAAGAAAAGCCGAGTTGGAGACCTCGTTGGCTGATATCCGTCCGCAATACGACGATACGATACGATACGATACAATGCGACACGCGGGCTTCGAGTCAACATTTTGGAACTTACCCTGAATGTCTAATTGATTTATATAAACCCATAGTAACCAACCCACCTGGACAAGGCTGGTTGATTGCGCAAATATAAGCAGCTTCGGCGGGTCCGGCTTTTATGAACTCATAGCAAGCAGATCAGGACCAAAATGCCGGACCGCTCCATGCTGCTTCCACTCTACCAGGAGTGAACGATTAACGCCTCGCATATTTTTGATATTATACAAGACCAAGCATGAAGCGGAGGTTGAAGATCTGGCCTACAGTGTAAGCTGAAGAAGCTTGAGGCACATTTTATTGAATTTACAATATACGCCGGGTTGTGGTAAAGCCCAAATATGTATATTGAAAGGATTTATTCGAGAAGGCTATTCATGTATTCAATGCTGACAGCATGACATCTAGAACAAGGTTCCATCACCGAAGTTCAAGATAGGACTACACTTTGTCTCCGGACGTTTGGCCGCTGCAAGCTCACGACCCGCTTTCCAAGAGCCGGCCTCTAACACCTGAGGTAGGGACAATTGGACACCATCCAACCGAGCGAGGATCTTCGTATGCAGAACATCGAGGAGGGCAACGGTCATCGCTCGCCATTCCACAATTTCGTCATCGCCCGCACCGAACGAGGGCAAGCTACCATTCGAAAGGCTCAACCCTCGCTGCAGTGCCTCGGGCTTCAATTCTAGAACTCCCATGTCGACAAGCATTCCTCCATTGCGGTACTCTGGCAGACCAGTTCCAAGCTCGGTATTGGACCATGAGACTGAGAGTAGACGAGAGAACGGCACCATTAATGAGTACGCTAGCCATTGGGTCAGCTTATGGAACGGTTGGATATTGGAGTATAGTTTCGACTCCGATCCAGGCTGCTGCGAAAGTGCTCGTAGGGGCCATGCATCGCCGATGGGCTGGCCATTAACATGAGTACGATCAGACGGCCAGATGGGAATCAGGAGGCGCTGTAGGACATTCCAAAGATCCTTGTAATCGAGCTTTCCGCTACCATTGGACTTGGAAATGAGATAGTCTGGATGTTTTGGACACTGTTTAGTCATTTTGATCAAAATTTCCAGGACTAACTAGGCTTCATGGGCGATATGAACTTACCAACAAGATTACCAGGACGGCCAAAGGGACCAAAGATATCTTTCAAGTTCACCAAAGACTCGCCGAGTTTACGGAGGATATCTGCACGTGCGGCTACTCCGATCATGGGATTTGCACCATCGACCTGGAGCCCACGGGATAAGATGTCTACATTGATATTGCGCAATGCATCGCCTAGCACTAGTCAGCCAATATCGCATGGAATATAAGAGCAAACGCTTACCATTGGCGGTGTGTTTCACTGACGACTCCTGGCCAGCAAAGTCGCCGTTTAGGAACATATGCAGGGCCGCCACCGCAATCCCCTCGCTTCGATTGAGCGTCAGACCGCTTTGTGACTCATTGAATTTCCAAAAGTCTCCGGCACCAGCATCCAAAAGGACAGAAACGAAGAAAAGATCGATCAATCTGCGTGTCTTTTCGGTGGTGTCACATTTCTCCTCATCCCATTCAGCCAGAAGAGTGGCTATGCGGGGAACCCCACCGACTTCGAAATGCTGCCAGCGTCCATGGGGCGGAATTAGGTGATACTTGTCAGGACCGAAGTCACGCTATCATAGAGAGTGAGCCTTTTTATGTTTGGATCTGTAAGTATTCGCTCTAGGTTTGTGGCAGCCCTACCTGAATCAGTTTAAGGACGTAGTTGGTGGCATCTTCCATGCGTTCAGAGTGGTAGTTGAAATGATTCAAACGACCCTCTTCGGCTAGTTTAAGGACCACATGGGCTCTTGTACGGACGGCTCCTAGGCTTAATAGTTCTTCAATTTGGGGATCCATGTTGATTGAGAGGATGGGAGAGGTGAGTTCCCAAGGTTGTTGAAAAGGTTGTTTTGTTACTCGGAGCTAGGAAGGCGGGGGAACATATGCACTTATGTAAATAGCTGCATATAAGCCGAGTAAATTAGTTACCATCAGGCAAAGTGTCTTGAATGGCATAAATTGTGGTGTTCAGGTGTTGGGGATTCTTTGTCACTGATATGTTATCTGACTGATATCGGAGAAGTCCGATAACGTTGGGCTGTGAATTTTAGAAGCATTTAGGAGTCAAGAACATATGCAGAGTAGTTTTGGTATAGTCTAATAGCGACGCTATGATTTTTACAAACCCAATATTTCAGTAGATACAGAATTAGAATGTCAGAGGGTCAAGGTGGCCCAGGAACGCGTCGTTGCCCTCACCGCGAAGAAGAGCATCGATGTCAATGCGACCGGCTGTAAGATACTTCTCACTGACACCGATGTTCACTCGCTGGGAGAGGAGGTGTTTGAGCTCCGCACGAAGCCCGGCCATCTCGCTCTTGCTCAATTCGCTAGCCTCCTTCTCACGTCTTTCACGGCCACCACCACGACCACGGCCTCTACCCTTGGACTGATCGAACTCATCACTGTCATACTCAACACCAAGATCATCGGCCGCAGCGCGGAGCCAGTTGTCCTCGGTGTTAACCTTCTCCTTGGCGATAGTGGAGTCGGTAATTTTCTTGGCAAGAGTCATGCGGGGGCGGAGGCGAGCAACCACTCGGCGATCGATGTCGAGAGACTCGAGAGGAACCTTCTTGCTAGATCCGCCAGGGCCATCGGCCTTCTTCGCCTTCTTGGAATAGATCTTGCCAGCGAGACGGGCAACACCGACAACCTCGTCGGGAGCACAGATGAGGATACTCTTTCCGGACTCACCGGCACGGGCAGTACGACCGGATCGGTGAACGTAGGCGTCTGCTGTGCGGGGAACGTGGTAGTGGATGACGCAATTAATGCCCTTGATATCCAAACCACGAGCGGCGACGTCGGTGGCGACAAGAATTGAGCTTGGGTCAGCAGTAGGAGATGAGAAACGTTCGATGGAACGGAGTCGGGCCTTTTGGGCCATGTTTGAGTGAAGTGCGAACACAGGGAGTTGAAGAGATTGCAAAAGCTGAGTGATGCGGCGGACAGCGGAGATGGAGTTTGTGAACACAATTGTGCGGTGCTTGGGATAGTAGAGAAGCACTGAGTAGAGATAGAGGTCCTGATCATTTGAATTAGTATCGATATTCGAGCAGATCGAAGAGAAAGTGTCTTACCTTTTCCATAGCAGGGCATTCGACAATTCCTTCCTTGAGTCCGACGGCCATCTGTGACTCCGGGTTCACATCAATGAACTTGGGTTTCTCTTCGCGGAAATTCAGTTTCTTGAGAAGGTACTCCATGGACGCTTTGTTGTCCAACATGTCACCACTTGTCCAGCGGCTTTTGCCTGCTAGCTTTTGTTGAAGATCCTTGTGGAATGTGGCCGAGAAGACAAGAGTCTGCCTGTGGGATGGCTCCTCCTCTTCTTCTTCTTGATCCGCATCTGCAATATCCCCGGCTTGATGTTTGTCTAGTGCATTAAGGATATCTTCCACCTCCTTGAAATGACCTTCACTCAGCAGTCTGTCAGCCTCATCGACGACTAGGAACTGGATTTTCTGCATTTTGCGGATCAATCCTGTTCCCGTGCTTAGGATCTCCCACACTCGACCAGGGGTTCCAACGACAATATCCGCTGTGGCAAGTTGTCTCTGTTGCTTCTGAATAGACATACCACCGGTCACAAGAGCGATTCGTGCGTTGTTATCCGGGGAATTGGCAATGAGCTCTCCGATATGCTTTCCAAGCTGATGCGCCAGCTCTCGAGTGGGAGATAGAATCAATGCAATCGGGGTTTTGTTCTTTTCAGACTCATCGGACTGTTCCTCCTGTTTCCCTCGCTTGTCCAAGTAATGCTCGATAATCGGAATACCAAATGCCAATGTTTTACCGGAACCTGTAGAGGCCTTGCCAACAACATCGTGCCCTTCGAGGATGGCAGGAATACTGGCTTTTTGAATGGCGGATGGGGAGCTAAACTTCATTTTGGAAAGAGCCGTGAAGGTTTCGGGAGAAAGATTAAGCTCATCCCAAGCTGATATATCCACACCATCGTCCTCTTCAACGTCATCGAGAGCCGCGAAAGAGAGCCCGGCCTTGATGCTCTGGTTCTGAGCAGGTTTGGACTCCTTAGGCTTTTGCTCCTTGGGTTTTTGCTCCTTGGACTTCTGCTCTTCTTTCTTGGCTTTGTTTTGCTCCTTCTTTTTTTCCTTCTTTGACTTCTTGTCTTCCTTCAGTTCGGTTGCAGCGGGAGTCTTCTCGGTGGCAGGAGACTCTTTGGACGAGTCTTCGTCGCTAAAGCCACCCCATTCCTCTCCGTCATCTTCAGACAGGGGTTTGATAATCGATTTTGTTGACTTGCCAGACTTGGCCTACCCATCCAACCATATATATTAGCATTTCGTCAACATGATCGATCAAGCATGCAGCTTCATACCTTGAATTGAACCCCTCCGTCGCTCTGCTTTATGATCTCGACACCCTCAATCTCTTCTAATCCGAAGAAACCCTCTGCATCCTCCATACGATCTGGCATCGCAACTTCCTTCCAGTTGAGATCCTCAACTCCAACGGAGCCATAATCATCGCTTGAAGCTGCGTCAGACTTGACTGCCTTCTTGCGTTTGTTTGCCTCAGCCACCTGGGCTTTGGGGTCGCGTGCTCTCTTTTGACCCATTATGAACAGAGTAATTCTTGACTATTGCAGTGTGTTCCAGTAGACAAGTAATCCAAATACATCGTCGGGGAAAAGAAAAAAGCGGCAGAAATTTTAGTCCGCCTTTGGAATCTTATCTTTTCGTTCCCCACGTTCGCCGCAAAATTAACCCACTTTGACAGACTAGGACTGCCAATTGCGCCTGAGCGGCCTTTTTTTGAAGATGGGTAAATCATCTAAGGACAAGCGCGATGCGTATTACCGTCTTGCCAAGGAGCAAAATTGGCGCGCCCGTTCCGCCTTCAAGCTTATCCAGATCGACGAGCGATTCGACCTATTCGAGCATGAGAACCCGGACAATGTGACAAGAGTCGTGGATTTGTGCGCTGCACCTGGAAGCTGGAGTCAAGTACTCAGCCGTGTCTTGATCAAGGGAGAAAGTTTCGGGCGCCGGGCATGGCTCGAGAAAAAGCGGAAGGAACAACAGGGATTGAAAGACGCAGAGACAACGACAGCCGATGACGATAAAATGGACTGCGATGAGCAGCCTTCTTCAAGCTCTGAATTAAAGCCCCGGAAGAATGTCAAGATTGTATCTATTGATCTGCAACCCATGGCACCGCTCGAAGGTATCACGACCCTCAAAGCTGATATCACACACCCCTCCACGATTCCTCTCCTCTTGCGCGCTCTGGACCCAGAAGCCTACGAACAACCCTCCACCCCCTCCGACTCTCAATCACAAGTCACAGAGGCTATCAGACAACCTCACCCCGTGGACCTGGTCATCTCCGACGGTGCCCCGGATGTAACAGGTCTACACGATCTAGACATTTATATTCAATCACAACTACTCTACGCAGCGCTTAACCTCGCTATGGGCGTTCTCCGACCGGGCGGCAAGTTCGTCGCCAAAATTTTCCGTGGCCGTGACGTCGACATTCTCTACGCGCAGCTGCGGACAGTCTTCGAGCGCGTCAGCGTCGCGAAGCCACGCAGTAGTCGAGCTAGTAGTTTGGAAGCATTTGTGGTCTGTGAAGGCTTTATTCCACCCGTTAGTGACAGCGGAGTGGTCGGCATGGCCGCATTGAAAACCCCACTCTTCGGCGGAGCCATAGCTCCGGTACCCGTGTCAGAAGATGGTAATGTGGGCGTGGAAGTTCGCGAGCAGATCGACCAAGACATACAAGCCCGAGATACCGCGGCGCAGCCCGCGGCGATTGGCAGTCCTACGCCCAATCACTCTACTGAAGTCCGCCATCTTCAGACCACAACATCACAATACCAGCCCCAACCCCTGAAACTGTCAAACAAGTTTTCGGTTGAGAACCGGTGGATTCCGCCGTTCATCGCTTGTGGTGATCTTTCCGCTTGGGATTCTGATGCAACATACACCCTACCTCCGGATTATGTTAATCTGGATCCTATTCAGCCACCCACTGCACCGCCGTATCGTCGGGCATTGGAGTTGAGGAAGGAGAAGGGTGGTGCATATGGAAAGACTAAGTATGGGCCTAAATAGGTGGTCACATTTGATTGTTACGTTGCATGAGATTCAAGAAAAAGTTGTATGTATAGACGGCCTAGACACGACATAGCATTTTCGAGGGTCATGTTGGGAAGGCATTGTCTTCGAAGCAGATACCCAAATACATTCCATTGAACTACACTCATATTATTACTACCAAGGGATATGAATTCAAGAGATGTACAATTGAAGAGCAAAGAATTCTAAATGCATTTTTGAAGTCTTTCAAGGCTAGTGCGTTAGCCCAAATCAGGATCTAAATGCAATGAGGGGGAATAAAAAGCAAAAAATGCCAATCATACAATCATGCCATGCGAAAACGAAGCAACAGAATCTAATATCTAGTAGACCTCCAGAACATAGCGCTCCTCATCCTTCAGCTTCTCAATCTCCTTGCGAGTGTCAACCTTCTTGCCGTTGTTCTTGGCTTCGGTGGCAATAGCCTCCTCCAGAACAGCGGTGACATCGGGCACGGGCCAAGTGGGACCACACAGGTAGAAAGCACCCTCCTCACGAATGTAGGCCTGGATGATCTCGGGCAGAGTCTGGCGCATACGGTCCTGGATATAAATCTTCTCGGGCTGATCACGAGAGAAAGCAGCGCCAAGGAGAGTGATAACACCAGCCTCCTGGTAAGCCTCCCATTCCTCGCCGTAGCAGTACTCCTCGCGCTGGTGACGGGAGCCCATGTACAGCAAGACTGCACCGATCTCCTTGCCCTGAGCCTTCTCGAGGGCACGGTGCTGGACGAAGGCACGGAACGGTGCGAGACCAGTACCAAGACCGGCCATAATAAGAGGCTGAGTGGACTTGGGGGGCAGCTTCATGACGCTGGACTTCACGCTGACAGTGACCGGGGAGCCGACTTGCAGGCGGCTCAGGTAGCGAGTTGCCAGACCGAAGCGGTCGCGGCCGTTGGGGTCGACCCAGTTCACGGCGACAATCATCAGGGTGACCGAGGTAGGGGTCACCTTCTGGCACGAGGCAATCGAGTACTCACGGCGCTTCAGGGGACCGATGATGCGGACAATCTCGTGGAAGTCGGGGTGAGCGGAGGGGTATTCGAGCAGGATGTCGGCGAAGGTGACGGTGTCAACCTCTGCGCGACGCTTGAACTCGGTGGCACCGTCGGGACCACCCAGGATGAGCAAGTTGGCCTTCTCTTTCTCGTCGGTGGCAAACTCAGCAAGAGCCTCATAGAAGCGCTTAGGTGGGCGGCCAAAGATGTCGACATTCTGGACCAGAGCCTGGTAAACAGTGCGGTTCTCGAAAACGGCAGGATCCTCACGGCTGGGAACCTCGACAATGGCGTCGGCATCCAGGCCGTAGAACTCGATGAACTTCTTGACGTCCTCGGGGTCATTCTCGGCGTGGATACCGAGAGCCTCGCCAATGTCGTACTTTAGACCAGTCTCACCGATATCGAACTCGATGTGGAAAATGTTACGATCATAGGTGGTAGGGGTGAGACGTCGGTTCTCCTTGACGTGGACAGTGAAAGTCTTGTGAGCAAGGTCAGGGCGAAGAGCATCCCTGGTGCCATAAGCCTCCTTGAATGCAAGGCCACGAGCAGCAGTTTCCCAGTCCTTGAGGAGACTGGCGGGCTCGGATTCGTTCTTATCGAACGAAACAAAGCTGTTGGCAATTATGTCCTTGGGGAGCTGAACGGCCTCGCTGACGCCCTCAGGCTCCTTCCAAGACTCGGGAACCTCGATCTCGCGGAGCAGCTTCTCGAGATCCTTGGTAACGTTCTCTAGGGCCTCGGCATTACCGGTGATGGCGGACAACTTCTTGGTTGCCAGAGCCTCCTGGGCAGGGAGAGCAACACGAACGAACGAAGCCTGGAGGACAAGAGCGTCCAGAGACGAGTCCTCAATAGCGGATGAGTCGACGACAAAGACGGAGATGCCACGCTGGGCGACAGCCTGTTTGAAGGTAGCAGGAAGCTTCTTCTCCAAATCCTCATCCTTGATGCCTGGGGCATTCACAATGACCTTGGCGTTGTCCTTGACAGAAGCCAGAACATCAACATCGTTCAGCAGCGAGATGTTGCCAACGTAAGAGACCTCAGCAGCAGTGACCGCGTAAGGGGCGTCAACAATCTTAGCGCTCTTGCGGATGTCAACACGGATGGCACCACCCTGGACGAGATTGTCGTGCGTCTGGCTAAGGGTGACGTTGCTGGCCGAGTCGGCGCCAAAAGCCTGGCTCAAAGTCTGAGCAGCTGCCTCGGTAACTGAGGTGTCAACATCCCAGAAGGTGTATTCCTGCACGGACGCAGGGTCCAGCAACTGCAGGGAGGAGTTGGTTTCACCGTCGACGATGAGAATAGGCTGGTCATACACACGCTGGAATGCAGCGGCGATGGAGATGAGATCCCAACGCTGTGAGCGGGGGTACTTGATCTCAACACAACCCGGGTTGTGTTCACGGCCAGTGGCGAAAGTCAAAGAAGCAAGAACATCCTCATAGAGAGCAGAGTGGACGCCCTCCTCCTGAACAGCCTGCTGAGAGGCTACCTGTCCAAGAACGGCGACAGTCTTAGTGGACTGGGGAAGAACGCGCAGGAACTCCTCCTCGATGAAGGGGCGGTAGACGCGGACATTCACAACACCGACACGGACACCATCCTTAGCGAGAGAGCGTGCGATTTGGGCAGTCAGAGTAGCCTCGACAGTGCCGAAGGCGACCAGTACAGAGGTGGGCTCAGAGTGGCCGTGGTACTCGAACGCACCGTAGTCGGTTCCGAGTTCGCCATTCAGAGTCTTCAGCAGATCCAGAACCTTCCCTTGGGCATCTAGGTGACGGTTGCGGGACTCATCGAGAGACTTGCGGATGGTCTCGTAAGTGCGAGTCAGACCATCTTTGTCGAGAACATCAATGACGCGGGTGGTATCACGACCAACACGAACGCCATCATAAATGTGAATCGAGGGGAGGATTGAGGAGAGCAACGTGGTGAAGAGAGCCATGTGCTGGGACTCGTGAGCAGAACCGCTGGAGACCAGACCAAGACCGAGTTCCTCGGCCAAAGAGAGGGCGGAGGCATAGTCGGAGACTAGGCCATCCTCGCCGGCGTAGTCGACGGCGGCGACGTGTGCAGCAACTGGGCTAGCGACGGAGTAGAGCAGAGAGAGCTGCTCCAATGCGGCGCGCATATAAGGGAGGGTTGCTGAAGAAGCAACAATACCCTGGGGGATGTGGCGCTTTTTCAGATCAAAGTCCTGGGAGAAGAGATAGCCAAGGGCCATGTTGCCGGCACCCTGGCGGGTTTCCAAAGCCTTGACAGAGGGGGACTCGCCATTGGCATTAGTCTCACCCTTGGAAGTCCATTCCTTAATAGCAGCATCAAGATCGAAAGTCTCCGGCGAGTAGGAGAAGATTTTGTCACTCAGCAAGTATGCAACTTGCTGGATGAGCGTCTGGGCTGTAACATAAGTCGGGCCATTCAAGGCCGACAAAGCTGGAACTGATGAACCCATGACTTCTTCTAGACACCGGATATAATACCGATATCTGTCAAAGACGAAAACAAAGAAGAAGGTGGGGAGAAAAAGAATCTCCCTTCTTCATGGCTTGCTTATAGTAAAAACCCCAGGTAACTTGCCCAAAGCGGTTAGTGGCAATTGCGTGCTCGTTATCGGGCGATAGGATTTTTCAAGGCGGTAGGAAGTGGCGGATCCCGTCCGCTGTCGGAGCATTATTCAGCCGTACCTGAAGCCCGGGAATTGATAGTTAACTAGTTACCTAACTAGGTAAAGCCCGAGCTTATGTCATTCGGATGCCTTGGACATTCAAAATAGCCACGTGATTTGCACGCTTGTGTAATCACCGACCCACCAAGCCTCGGTCGCCCAGTACCCCAGAATGCGGAGAACCTATTCCATCCCCTCATAGAGTATTGATCCTGATGTACATATCAACACCCGTATAGTCCAATGCCTACATAGTCCCCAACACGATTTCTGATAGTATATGTCTTTATTGACCCTTTCATCATGGAGTACAATTCACCAAATCCCATCCCGTTCTCAGAGCCGCCTTACCTCCGTGGCCTCCCTTCTCCCTACATTACGCCTGCCCACCGCCGCTTCCAACAAGCATGCCGTAAATTTGCAACAGAAAACTTGATTCAGCATGCGTTGGATTGGGAGCGCGAAGGAACAGTCCCCGAGCATGTATTCCACACATTCTGCAAGCATAATATGCTTTTGCCCAACTTGCCGGCCCCATTACCTGTGGATTGGCTGAAGCGCCTAGGAATCAACAATATCCTGGGGGTCAAGGTCGAAGACTGGGACTACATTTACACTGGGATTTACTGTGATGAGGTATGCCATGAAAATTATCTGCCAGCGTTTTATAACTGCAAGGTAATTAATTGACCTATGTTCTGGAGATAGATGGCCCGCTCTGGTCTCAGTGGTCCAGCTGCCTCGATGACCGCTGGCTTCGCTTTTGGGATTGCGCCAATTTACAAATTTGGTAGCACTGAGTTACAAGAGCGGTTCTTACCCGAACTCTTGACCGGTAAGAAACGAGGCTGTATTGCCATCACGGAGCCCGAGGCCGGCAGTGATGTTGCGAATATCACCACAACTGCTGTTAAGAGCGCCGATGGTCAGCACTACATTCTAAATGGATCGAAGAAATGGTAAGAGGCAACTCCGTGGTAATAGTAAAGCTGTGAGCTGACACAAATAACTAGGATCACAAATGGTATCTGGTCAGACTATACCACCATGGCCGTGCGAACCGGTGGACCAGGAGCCGCAGGCCTTTCCGTTTTGGTAGTTCCTTTGAAGGGCCACCCTGGTGTTTCAATGCGCCGACTGAAAGTCTCGGGTCAAATCACAGGCGGAACCACATACATTGAGCTCGATGATGTCAAGGTTCCTGTGTCGAACATTATTGGTAAAGAAGGCGACGGTATGCGTATCATCATGACTAACTTCAACCATGAGCGACTTGTTATTGCCATTGGAGTCACTCGCCAAGCTCGTGTGGCTGTTTCTGCCGCTTTCTCGTACTGCCTCAAGCGTGAGGCTTTCGGAAAGACACTTATGAACCAACCCGTGGTCCGCCACCGTCTAGCTAAGGCAGGCGCTGAGCTTGAAGCTATGTGGGCGTGGGTTGAGCAGATCTTATACCAATTGGCCCATCTCAGCAAAGAGGAAGGTGATCGTCAACTTGGTGGCTTGACGGCACTGGCTAAAGCGAAATCAGCTATGGTTCTCAACGAGTGTGCCCAAACAGCGGTGTTATTGTTTGGAGGAAGTGGATATACTCAAACTGGTCAGGGTGAATTAGTTGAAGGTGTGTTCGCCGCATTATCGGTGGTTGTTCGAAATAAGCTAACCCCGCCTTTAGCCATTCTTCGTGATGTTCCTGGTGCCCGTATTCCGGGTGGCTCAGAAGACGTGCTTCTCGATTTGTCTGTCCGTCAATTGGTCAAGCTCTATCAGGCTGAAGAGAAGAAGCTCTCGCAGAGCGCCAAGATTTGATCGGGCCATACACAAAACCCGACCTAAGGATATCGCTTACCCTGACATCTCAGCTAATATTCTCGAACTTCCATTCATGTCAATACAAAATACAATACTATATTCTCTCGGGGGCTTCTTTTGTGCGACTGAGTATAATTAGCCCAAATTTGAAACCTCTAGGCATTCTTAGCGCATGTAGACCCTTCACTGGTCCTCTCCAGACTGGCTCGGACTGCTCCATCTGATGGCGCGTTCGAAGCAGAGTCGAAAATTGGCACTCATCTCAACCTGCAGAAGTAGTATATAAAATTGAAGGCATTATATGATACTTCTATTTGTCTGAGGTCGAGTACAGTCATAAAAGCTTGTGCGGTATCATGACCTTTATATTTGAAAGCTTGATTATCCTCTTCACTAATGTTTAAAGCAATTCTTCCATAATATAATAGCAACCAGCAATTAACCCTTTCCTTCCTGCTGAGATGAGAATAGGTATTTAAAGAGGTCGTGTAAATTGAACTTTCATACCTGTGCACAATCCCTCAGAGACAATACCCAACGTAAATTTCTCATAAACTACTTGGGATCCGAGATGTTATATTCTGTGGCTTTTCTCGCCGCCTTGTCTTTCTGAGGCTGGTATGACAACTTGGGAGAGCTCTCCCTGCGGCCAATTCCCTCTTGCTCATCAAATCTCTCAACACCGGGTATCTCCGTGCGACGGGCAAATCCAGTGAACAACTCCCATCAATGATTTGATCTGCACAAGCCCCGTGGTCCAAGAGTAGGTCAATCAAGATAGTATTGATCACATGTTGCCTTTTGCCATTCCCTTGCTTTCGCCACGGAGTTCTCAGTAGCCTCCAAATAATTTCACCTCCATTTTTCCCACGAAAACGAGTGGTCGCCCCTGGCTTCAAGAGAAGTTCCAAGATGCCCGGATTCTCAAAACTGATACCCAGTGGAGTCTCACCATGCTGGTTCTGTAGATTAACATCGGCACCAGATCTCAAAAGCAATCCCACAAACTCCTTTTGGACTTTCATATCTCCCAAGAAGGCTTTAGGGGCGAACGCAACATGAAGGGGGGTGTCTCCGTTCGAATCTTGCGTGTTTAAATCAACACCATAATTGACAAACAGACTGAACAGTTTCTCTGTCGATGTCCATGGGCTCTTGGGAATCCTGTGCAGGCCACTGGATAAGGTGTCATCATACTGGAAATATGGATCAGCCCCGTGAGCCAGCAGCAACTGGATCACAGCGACAAACTCATCCTCCTCTTTGAATCCCGACAAATCACGACACATCTTCCTGACCGACAGGTATGGGTGGCTTTCTCGGGATGCGTAGCAAAATTCCAGAGCACATCCAAGAGGAGTGAGGCCGCACATTGTGCCCACAAGGTCTACATGGGCGTCATGCTGAAGGAGTAAACTGGCCATGTTGTAGTCTCCTCGAGTCGCAGCGAACTCCAGGGCGGAAATATCCGTTCCGAGATTGACATGGGCTCCATTGTGCAGAAGGAGCTCCACAATATTCGTACGACCAAGCCCGACGGCGATAAGTAACGGTGTGTTGATTAGGGTGCACCGAGGGGTCACTGGCATGTTTATGTTCATGTTGTTGCGCGATAGTATGTGCTGGATCCCCGATTCAAATCCCCTGTCTAATAGCCACCGCAGTACATAGTTTGCAGTACATCTGTCTTGCTTGTAAAGAGCATGAATCACAGTATCATGAAGCATGCGATCGCATCGCAGAAGTGAGAGTATATCTTTGTACTGTGGCAGATACGAGGCAACAAGACATTTTACTTCGAAGGGCAAGGAGTTGAGAGACATCTTAAAATGAAACTGGAACTCTCCATACACACGCAGCAAGAGGAATAATTTACAGTACATAAGTATGTCGAGGGGGAAGATATAATGATCATGATGTTGCCATCAATCATACAAGTCTAACCTTCAAACTCAACCTTGGGATAGATAACTAGAGGAGAATATCTTACTTCGAAATACAAATTATTCCTCTGAAGATATTGCATCTTAAGGAGTATAGAGTTCAGACAGTTTCATGACCGATCGAGTATGCCGTAACTGTGAGGATATTGAGATATTATCTATGTGATTCTAACGATTTGTTTAAATGAACATGCAACCAAACCATTTCCCTGTTGTTTCCGGGACTTGGAGAGTACGAATATATATGACTCAATATGACAACCCGGAGGCTTCCGACAATATTTTGTTTTATTGCTTCAGAAGCTGGAAACACAAGGGAAGAAACTCAACTCCAGGAAGACCTAGATCTGTATCAACAGTAAAATACCTGTCTGATAACTATTCCTTTCTATACTATTAACATACAACTGTCCTTCGCCCATCTTCCGTAGTGATCCATATCCGGACCAGCTCGTGCGGACCTTACCCAATGTAGTTTAGCTTGCGGGATGACGAAAGGCATTGCGCCTACGGCACATGGGACTCCAAGCCACTGCGCTCCCTTCTTAATATCTTATGCTGTACAAACACAAAAGACGTCTATCCTAATTACAACTTCATATCCACAAATATAATGGTCAATGTCGCATTAATTGGTGGTACGGGTCTGGTGGTAAGTGCACCTACTGCAAGCAAAGCTCCTCAATCTACTCTCCTCGAAAACTTGCCAAACATACCCAGGCTAGAACTTGAGCTAAATCGCATAACCGATAGGGCTCCCATATCCTCACCAGCCTTATTTCCAACCCCGCTGTAACCCGTGTGGACACTATCTCGCGCCGCACCCCGCCAACCACTGGCGGCACGCCCCCAGCCAAACTCACCAACTTTGTCTCCAGCGATACCGCCACCTGGGCAAGCAAGCTCTCCTCCCTCTCCCCGACCCCCAGTATCTTCTTTTCTTCCTTTGGAACCACAAAGGCAGCCGCAGGCGGGTTCGATAACCAATACAAGATCGAACATGGGCTGAACGTCGAGCTGGCCAAGGCCGCGCACGAAGCTGGCACTAAGGTCTACGTGCTGATCTCCGCTGCTGGCGCCAGCAAGGATTCCAACATTGCCTACAACCGCATGAAGGGTGAGATTGAGGAGGATATCAAGAAGCTTGGCTTTGAGCGCATGGTCATCCTGCGTCCTGGGCTGATTGCTGGTACTCGTGAGGAAAGCCGGCCGCTTGAGGCAGGGGCTCGGTTCATTGCGAATTGGGCTGGCAAACTGCACTCCAGTCTGAAAGACGGGTGGGCTCAGGAGGCGGATGTTATTGGCAAAGCTGCTGTCAATGCTGGTCTCAAGGCGCTCGAAGGTGATGTTCCCGAGGGCAGTGAGAAAGTTTGGACCTTGTTTGGTAGTGATATTATCAAATATGGCAAGGAAAGCTCATCTTAAGCGTTTTAGTGCGCGGGGACGAGCTGTGTCTACATATGTAATTCTTATGCTTCGAGTCTACGGCGTTACGTGACTAAGGAAAATTACATGTATCATTGATGGGAACTCGATATGACATTATCATTCATTGGCCGCGATACTATAAACAAAGAAAGCATTCAATCCCGGTATGAAACATGAGTCCCATCCTCCTTCACATAGATACCACGGCCTTTCTTTGGCGTCCCACGAGAGCTGGAAGCCTCCCGATCCCGATTTCGATCAGGCCCCTCCTCACCCTGGAGCCTCCAAGCACTAGCGTCTCTATTGGCAGGGCTCATATTTAGAGGGCTCTCCTTCTTGCCTTCTTGCCTGCTTTCCTCTTCAGTAGCCGCGAGCTCGCTCTCGGGTGCTGTGTTCTTCGGGTCGAATGCAGAGGGGTGCTTGGCAACTTCATTGTCTGTACCAGATTTAGCAGTCTCTGAGCGCTCTGGGTTCAAGGTTTCACGGTCGAGTGAGCCCTGGCCCTTTTCGATCTGGACGGGTGGGGTTGTGCTAAAGGGCGTTCGTGTTGCTATTGGAGTGGTGAGACATTGGATAGTGGTTTTTGAGACCTGGCTCCGGGTGGCTCGGGTGGCTTGCTGGCCTGCTGAGATCATGATTTTCCACATTATATGGGGTGGATGTGATGTCTGGAGATGACTTCAGGTGCAGGTTGAAGTAATTCGTATAGATATCTCGTTGAGGATGGGCGTGAGTATTGAGATTGTAGGATGCAGTGAATTGGAGGAAAGTAATTTGTTTGATGAGAAAATTGCTTGGACCAAGGATGTTACTACTAGAAGGAATCCATTACAAGGAGTCTGTCTTCTCTGTTCCAAGTTCTCTAGACCCTGGTATCATATTGACGTCACTTAGTCAGAAACAATCAGGCTAACCCAATCCGGTAATGAGCTTGCCCTAACAGGCTGGGTTCATGCATTTAGAACCCAAGTGCCCTTTGGAGCTTTAGCTATTGGTTTACGTTAGTTTGATATATTATTGCACGTGAATCTAAATCGGGATATGCAACATACCTACCACGTCTATAATTTTGCTAACCTACGTATGTTACTAAGAACAAGGACTAATGGGGAGGCAAGTGTCAGCAGTTTGCAAGCAAACTAAGTCAATATTAGGGAAAGAGCTAAAGTATCTCTTAACCAAAAGGTTCCATACCCAGCCTCCCTATTTTTGGCTGATCTAGGAACTTGCTGGAACCCAGTTTGACACGGCTTCTAGTTCCCATTAACCAAGGAGGGGCCAATCACTTTAGCGATGGTCTACTATACATGACCGGCAATCGAGGGAGTGGTGACCAATGCCACATGCAATATTGAACCCCGATAAACGTACGTACTTTTGGTCTCATAGTCTGCCACACCATGCAGATCTAGTTCATATCCTGACGGCTAGCGGGCCACCAGCCGGTCAGAAACCGCCACCAAAGGATCCATGGGAAGGTGACGTTGCTCGTTTCCGACTTCCCAGTAATAGGCAGAGGCACCGCCATACAGGGGGTTCGAGCGTGCGTGGCAGGCAGACTAGATTGAGAGCGAAGCGTGTGCAGACTTGCCGGGATATTCGGACAACAGCTAGTGCTGATTCATCAGTTTTGTATACACACACCAACTTCATTAGGTTCTTCAGCATATTCTCAATCGTAGCATCCTAGCAACAAAATTTTCGTTACTTGGTTTGCAAAGATGAGCTGCCAAGGGTGAGGGTGATCTGTGCTTGTTCTTTTGGGAGATATGGTAGGAGGATGATGAGAATGAAGGGAGCCGGGTGTTGGACTGTGTTGGAGTTGGGTTGGCGGACGATTGACTTGCTCATCCACTGAAGGTGAGTTGGTCAGTCAACAAATCCCGAGAAGATGAGGGAAGCAAATGCAAAATGCAGGCCCGAACTTTAAAATATACGAAATCGAGTAAATATGCGCTACCGTATATGAATATCACACCAACTCTAGGGGTGTTAGTGTGGCCTAGTTCAACTATATTCTTGAGGTAACCCACATAAAAACTGGAATGGACAACCCTAAGAGCCCTTAACCAATTACCAGTGAATTACGAGATACAAGGGCTTCTTAAGCAAAGATTGTGCTAAATGATGCCTGGAGAGAAGAAAAAAAAATACACACTAGAACGTGATTTGGTGCTGTTCCAACGATATGTGCCGCAGGTGGAGCATTTGGACATGGGAGGAATGACACTGACAACTGGGAAGACGCAAGGCCAATGGCCCACTCATAGAGAGTACGATCTACGAATGAGAGGTAGATGTGGGCCTCACCCAACGCAAGTGCTGATGAAATGCACATGCCTCTTTGGTGCAGGACAGGTGGGGAAAGGTCTTGTTAGTTGCATACAACTGACATCCCAGCTAACGGTTGCCATTGGACGATTGGGCGGGCTGCAGGTGAGAATAGTCAACCGGTCGACCAATCCCCGTAACATTCGAGAGACTGTAGGCAGTGGACTTTTTGCTATCCAGCACCGAAGGTAACCTTACACTCAACGATTTGTCGCCGGTCAAAGGCAGGCGGGTGTAGGGTGCGGGAGCCTCCGTTCACTTTCAGATCACGGGATCAAAAGAGCCCGACGCTGTGGGAGCCTGTATGCGGGTCCTGCAATTCAATTCTAACGTTGATGCACGGGCTTCCCAAGTTGATAGCACTCGAAATTGGCTTGCGGTGGCCCTAACCAGACCAAAAATGCTCTAGTATTTCACCCGGCAACATCGCTTGTTGGGCAGAAACAACAACCACGCTTTTCCCACAAGCTCGGCCTGATCCTTGCGAGGAGAAAGAGTGGTACACTAGGGATGGGCGAGGGGATTTCGGTGGTAAGACGGAGCGAGAGGCAAAAGAGCAGGGGGGCTTCAGAAGTTGATTCGAGAGTTTTTGGGCCTGGATGAAGAAGAGATCCACCGAGTGTGACTGCCATTTTGAGGCTATGAGCCATCATCAGGGATGCCAGTTGCCAACTCAACATCTTGCCATGGATCATATTTCTAGGTCCAATTCTGGGCTTGATTGAGCGGCATTCCCCGACGATCGTTTGTCGTATTGGTGCATTGCCCAGAACAATCAGCCAAAACGGCAAGCACAGAATTCTGCACAATTTCCCATTCCGTATTGGCAATCAGTCATATTTCGTCATTTTCAATAGCGTGAATGGCATTTGGGTCCCCGGTGGAGCTTGCATATAATCCCTAAATGGCGATCCACGGTCTTCGACCCGGCCCTCGATACCAAGAATTGATGCAGAAAGCCATAAGCAACGTGCCACGTCAGAGTCTCTGAGCTTTGGTGCAGCTGCATGTGGTTCAACAATATGTGGAATGTGTCACGGTTCGTGTCTGCGGCGAGCGCCGTACAGCAATCCGATCCTATCATTTCCGCCAAAAGGGCCGAGGGGATGATGGTGAACACACACATGAGCGGGGGCAAATGCAGGATCCCCCTTTGCAGGAGTGAGAGATCAGCTGAACGAAAATGGATCTATCTGGCCTACATCCCTAGATTTTGGGGTGTGGCACAAGAAATTTCAATTGCGTGGTCCATGTACTGGAACCCGGCTACCAATGATAGAGCCTCAGAGACTCCAGCATTGCCACTTGAGTGAGGCCTATTGGCTGAAAGCCACGGACCGGAAAGGTGCGGCAGGGTGGAAGGACGACCGAGTCCAAACTTTGATAGACTGGCGAGTAAGGCTCGGCAGGAATAACACAAAACAACAGGGGCTAATGGTTGCAACCACATGCTGAGACCCAATATGGATTCCCATTATTGCCCAAATGCAGGAGACGTAAGAGCCATGAAGTCGAGTGAAGGCAATAAGTCGGGATGTGCATGCGTATGCAATCACACAGACAGCAATATTGGATGGATACTTCTGCGGATAAAACATGGCGTTCGGTCAGAATCCCGTGTCAGTGCTCATGATAGATGAGGCATTGAGCCAATCAATGAATGCGGCTGTCGAAAAATCGCATCAAGATAGAACAACCCATTGTGGTGGAGTCACAAGTGGCGTGCAGAGTCCCATCACATTCGCGAAGGCAGTAGCTTTTCTCTTGCATACAGACAGGGTTATCCCTGGGCACGAAGGCCTGATTATTGCATCAATACGACAGCTGGCAAGTACCGGGACCAACTCGGCCATGCAGGATCAGCCATGCAAAACGCAAGAGAATCACAGGAGTGAGAGCCCATGCGAACAGCATCCACATGAAAGCGGGGAGAGGCAGATGTCGACGGCATAATTGCAGTAGTCGAATCTGGAAACTAGAGGATTTCAGACATGAGTTGAGGGATTTTCGGCCCATCGTACATCATGACCATGACGAGTGAATCGCCACGGCTGAGGGTTGCATGCATCCATGAAGCAACGAGTTGTTCATAGTGGCTCCATTCGAGATACCATGGCCATCATACCGTCTCCACTGCTTGGAGAACTGCTCACAGCCAACCGGATCAATCATCAGGCAGGTGCAATGTGAAATCCACGGACTGGCACCACGGATGATAAGCCATCGGGCACTGACAAACGTCGATCAACAGTGGGACGAGGCAAACATGGGAGAATAAAGCCGTAGCATAGAAACTGCGTCCGAAACATAAAAAGCCTCTCAACACCCCCATGATGCTGTGAAGTTCTCAATCATCCCTCTGGTTGCATAATTCCAAGTCTGAAATCTTCAAGCCAGGCCAATAGATCTTCTTCATAAAAAGGATTCATTCGCAATTCGTTTCAACTTTTTGGAGCTTTCCGGGTCCTTTAAAACCTCAGACAAAGGCCGGCCTATCAAATCCGACAAGCGCAGGTGTACTGCCAGGTGCAACCAATAGCAACGCAGCATTCAAGCTGAAACAAAGACGGAGAGCCGTGAGCAAGTGGGTTATGTCGTACTTGCAGATTGAGTAGAACTGACAGATCTGATAGGCATGTGCTTCTACAACCAAAAGAGATTTGCGTGTGGAGACTGGAGCTGGACCAGCTTTGCTCACCGATGCAACTATGAATATCGCACCGGCGAGACATGCGGTATGAGACTCGTCAACGTGACCGAGAATGAGAAGACCAATTGTCGTCTCTGTGAGAAAATCGAAACCAAATATCGCCGGCGTAGTGCCGAAGTCGACCGTTTGGACCGGTGGAAGCGAGAGGGTGCCACACTTGTGGCCTCAATGGATCGGTCTCACAAACTGATTATGGACTTGGAAAAAGAGATCCGCTCCCTGCAGCGGGAGCGGGACGACCGAAGGAGCACTCTCCTAAGATAGGATTGGCTTAGATTGTAAAACCGGTGTTCCTTTAGTTTTTTTGGGTTTTTTTGTCTTTCTTTTTTGTTGGACCAGTGAACACCAACTGTGCTGACTTGTTTCAGGCCCTCCGTGGCCAATTGTCCTGTCGTTTTTTGGTTGCCTGTCATTGTTTCTTTAGGGGGTTTTGCAGCGAGTTTCATGTTTCACCGTGACAATAAGTCCGAATCGAGTTTCTGCAAGGTGATGGGGGAATAATATCGCCTTTGAAAAGATTAACGAAAAATTTGATTGGTCCAGACCCCATATGGCTTTCTTTCCATAGGCTGTTAAGCTCCCAAAAAAATGTCAATAGGGACTAGCCATGTCATAAGCGCCCTGTTTTCCTGGGTGAGCGGTTCGCTGAGACAGATCGAGTCTCACGGGACAAGGAGTGGCACCTGCTGCAACCAGACAAAAGGCCATTCAGGCCTGACGAATATTAAATGGCCATTCAGAACCAAGATAATGCTTAAAACCAGAGCAGTGGTGTCTGGTGTGGGAGTGAGGGTACATGATGTGGAACAAAATGCCCCTCATCACGTCCCCACACGTGATGATCCCCCTGTGTAGATAACCTAATAAAATGATAAAATGACCTCGGGAAGCTGTGACAACTAAGATGGATTTTGAGTAGGGTCCTAGGGAGGAGGTGAAGGAAAGTGGAAGGGGTCCTGCTGGATGGTGTTGTGAGGAGAAGAACGCAGGGCTGGGCTAAGGTGGGTTCCACTTCCCTTGCTCCATACCCAAAAGCCCATGGGAAATCCTAATATTGCAAATATTCAACCGGGCTCTAGAATGATGAGCTAGAGGAATCCAGGTAAAGTTGCGACAACTGGTTAGTGAAAAGGAAAGAGACACGGGGAGAGATCCCAAACCAAAGGCCACAAAATGGCGAGGCTGGGAACTATATATCATTGCACTATAATCGGAAAATTTCCTTGTGATGGCTAGAGCCTGCATGCCCCTAAGCAACACCCATGTCTCTTCAGCCTACGTGTACCTATCTGCTTCAATATCTTCAAGACAAACAGCGTCAAATTGGAATGCAGAACTCAAGGAGAGCGCTGAGACTGGGTCGATGCGCATGCCACGTCACAAGAGAACAACACCAGATGCAGCCATAAACAAAAGCACGCGAGACAGATAAAAGGCCAATGTTGTTTGGACATGAGGTGATGCTAGGATATTGCAACCAGATGATTATGGTCAAAGTATTGGATTCGAGTATCTGAAACGGAAAAGAACGAGAGAGGATTTAATCTATTTTATATCACCAGCCTCAGGCTCATCATCAACCTTGGCCAGCCCTTGTTCCCGGAGAAGGGAATCAATCTCATCCGCAGTCCATAGGTGGTGGTAGATCTTGCCATCCTTGGTCTTGCCCACTGTTGCGAACTCGACTGTGCAAGGTAGGAATATTAGTATGATGAAACACAATGCAAAAGCAACATGCTACAAACTCACTCTTCTCACTGCTCAGCTTTGTGGAGTCCATAGTTTTGCTCAGCACCTTGACAGCCATAGCACAAGCCTCCTTCAGATCACAGTCCTCCTTGTAATCTTGCTTGAGGAGACTCTGCGCGCTTGCGTTGTTTGCGCCAACGCTTGTCGCTTTCCAGCCTCCGTAATTTCCACTGGGGTTGCTCTGGTACAACTGGAATTGACGGAGGTGGTCGTATCCGGCGTAGATGAAGGACACACCGAACGGACGGAGACCTCCGTGTTGAGTATATCCTTGCTTCAGATCACACAGTCGGCGGACAAGCTGTTCACATGGAATGTCTTCGTTGTACGTGAGGAGGTAGCGTTGGGCGTTCTGGCGAGCATAGTTGATCAGAATGTTGGCATCGGCGTTCATACCCGCAACGGCGCAGATCATGTTACTGGAAAATATCAGCTACTTAGCCCAATGATAAACACAGTAGATCTGGCAATTTCATTCAAAGCCAAAGGGGGTTGGCATACTCGTTGATTGTGTAGAGCTTCTCGGCGGAGGTATCCTGCTCTAGCAGCTTGCTGGTCACCTTCCTCTCAGCAGCGAGGACAATTCCATCCTTGGCTAAGATGCCGAGGGCTGTGCCGGCGTGAGAGATAGCCTCAAGCGCATATTCAACCTGGTAGAGTCGACCCTCTGGGGAGAAGATGGTGGTCTTTCCAACAGCGTCATAGGTTAGTTGGAGCTGAACAAAAGGAATGACGGTGTGCACAAACCCTCGAATCGTATCTCCGAGACATCGTGTATGAATAAAATAAAGCAACTAAAACTCAGAAATGGGCTAACAGTAAGGGTTGATTGTGTGAGAGGTGTGGTTCGGGATGGTGAAGGTCGGTGGTGAGGACGTAGAAGCTCCAGGCAACTCGCCCTGGCGCGTCCTCTGTCATCCGCCAAGCTCGGACCACTTCACCACACCAAAGCTTCGTTGCGACGATTCCACCACTTTGACCCGCGAAGGACGGACTACAAGGCCGATTTCCCCATTACTTTGTATTTCAATTGGTTCATCTCGATCGTCATGCTCAGATCAACATATGCCGCTCCTCCCCCTTTGCCTTCGGGCTGGACACAACATCGAGCTCCCACGGGTTGGTCTTGCGCTGGGTTTGAGTGAAAAGTCTCGGCTATTCTAACTCTTAAGTCAGGTCATTTGTACTATTATAATTCTTCAACAAAACAATCGACATACACCCGCCCTCAAGAAACGGCTCCTCAGCCCATTCAGCCTGCTCAAGACACCCCAGAAGCAACGTACAATCCCGAGACGCTACCTCCGTTTTCTTCGACACCCTATGGACCGGCAGGGTTTGGCTCTGGGCCAGCCCAATTTGGCCCACCACAAAACTCCCGTGGCCGCGGAGGATTTCGCGGTGGGAGGGGTTATCATGATCGTGGACGGAGAGAACCCGAAGATCGACCAAAAGCGAAACATCCTATTCCCGACTGCGCCCCGTGGTTACTAGTAAAGACTAAGCTTGGGAGGAGATTCGTGCACAATCCGGAGACAAACGAAAGTTTTTGGAAATTTCCAGAGCAAATTGTGAAGGGCGTGGTCGAATTTGATCGCCTCGAGCGTGAGAAGAAGGAAAGGAAGGAGCGTGGGGAGTCCGAGGTGCCATCCAAAAAGGAATCACCCACACTACAGGATGGTCGTATAGAGCCCCAGCCGACACTACAAGAAGCGGAACGCGCAGAGTATGACTCCGAGTATGAAGAGGTCGAGGTTACGGACAGTGAGGGAGAAGAGGGCCAACCGTCCAAGCGTGCGCGAGCCGACAGTGAGGATGTCAGGGATCAGCCGCTAGAGTTCAATGAAGAAGATATGGCATACCAACTAGCAACCATGGGTGAAGACTACGGACTGGACCCTGGGGAATATGGTGGGGTCGGGGACGAAGATTGGGAAGAGGGTGCAGAGGGCCTGCCCTTTACACAGGCCGATGCTGAGGCCCTCTTCCGGGACTTGCTGGATGACTGCCAAATCAACCCTTTCACAACATGGGAAAATGTCATCGAAGAAGGCCGGATCATTGAAGATACCCGGTATACCGCACCCTCAAATATGAAGACACGACGGGAGATCTTCTCCAATTGGAGCCGGGACCGAATCCAATACGTGAAAGAGCAGAAAGCGAAGCAAGAGAAGAACGACCCACGCATTAGATATCTCGCATTTTTGCAAAAACATGCCACTCCGAAGCTTTACTGGCCGGAGTTCAAGCGCAAGTACAGGAAAGAGCCTGAAATGAAGGACTCTCAGCTTGGGGATAAAGATCGCGAGAAGTTCTACCGGGACCACATCTCGCGTCTCAAGCAACCCGAAAGCACTCGCAAGTCAGACCTGTCAGCCCTGCTTAAATCTGTTCCGTTGGACTTGTTGCATAGGTCATCGAACTTGGAAGCTCTGCCCACCATGATTATCACCGATATTCGTTATATCGGGCTCACACCCGAGGTTCGAAACCCATTGATTGAGGCATACATATCTACTCTTCCTCCAGCGCCGGAAATACAGATGACGGCAGAAGAGCTTGAAGAAGTAGACCGAAAACGTGTTGGGCGGGAGAAACGCGAGAGGGCCCTTGCAGATCGGGAGAAGCGGGTGGAGGACCAGAAGCGGAGACAGCGAGGAGATCTTCTCCGTGGCAAGCACCTCCTCCGAGAAGGCGAGGCCGAGATTGAACAAGCAATGCGCGCCAGCAAGGACGGACTAATGAGCTACATGGATGTTGACCAGCTGACAAATGAAGAACAGAAGCCGAGTCAATGATAGCTGGTCACTGAATATTACATATCACTTCTGTCGAAGGACAGCTAAGTTCATATTGTACATCAAGAGGCAATTTGCTTATACCAATGCCATTCGGTTCCTGAGGGTATCACTGTAGATGAGGGAAATCATTTCCCTTCACGTAGACGATTCGTCATTTCACCATCGATTCAATCATTTAAATCTCCAATCATCCCAATCCTCGTCGTCATCGTCTTCACTCTCGCTTTCAGCCTGCTGCACTATGCCAGATCCCATCGGTTCATCCGGTGTTTGGTTTTTAGCGCGGGCTTTCCGCAGCTCCTCGCGCTTTTGTTTGAGCTTTCGCACTCGCTCCTCTAACTGTTCCATCTCATCAAACTCTTCCTCCAAAAGGCGTGCGGCATCCTCTCGCTCCCCTTCCATCTCTGCTTCACGAGTGCGGACTGTCGACGCTTTCGCTCTCCCTTCCTGTGCAGCGATTTCTGCAGCTGTCACTGGTGCCGCATATATCGTAGCCTCGGCTGTAACAGCGGCCGGTGCACGTGGCTCATCAGACTGCTCGGCGACCTCGCGTTCAAATGCTGCCCATGCCTCTTCGTCAATAGGCGTGGAGGGATCGCGCGGCGGCTGCGCGGTTGGTTCTTCTACAAGGCCTGCAGTTGGCGCAGCAATCTCTTGTTCGTTATCGAGAGGAAGTTCTGGGCCGGCAACATCATCCTCGACTTGCTCTGAACCCTCATCCTCTGTGGTTTGCTCGATGCTTGTCGCGCCAGCCGTAGACTGAAATGTGCCTAGTTCTGCAGCGCGGATCTTCTTTCGCATCACTGCATCTCCACTGTCAACCTTGCGCTTTTTGGTGACCCGGTTTCCTGTCGTATTTGGATGAGATGTGCCCTTGCGGGAAGCTAATTCACTGCGGAGTAGGGATCGGACGTCGGCCATGTTCTCTTAAGTTGTAAGGAGTTGGTAGTATAGGAGATGTAGTAGGCAAAATAAGTTCAGAATCAAACTGGGTGGAATAAAAGAGCCTGTGATGAAGAGTGGGGAACCTGGAGAAGCTCAATCTTAAGATTCACCGAAGGGCCTTTCGCCGCGAACCTGTGGCTGGTGACAAATATCACGTGACACTGCCTCCGGTGAATGACAAAGACGGAAGCCAAGCCACTTAGTTACTCATCTCTCTTCTCCTCACATCGCATCGCATCTCTTTTCTATCTTTTACCATCCTTCTTTTGCGTTATTGCTTTCGCCACTTGATTTTCGAGGAAATACTGCTCCAATTTCAACTCAGAGCGTCTAGTGCCGCTTTTGACAGCAAAGTGTGTGATTTGAGCTCACCTCACCTCACGCGACCCCGCCTAGCGCCAAGTGTCGATTTGACGCGCAGCAAGGGATTGCACAGTCCACCATAACACCCGCTTGGGCGCGTTCTTTGTCATCGCGTGTCAGTCCAAGAAATATTGCGCAGAGACTAGATCGGTGCTATTATTCGATCGAGCAAAACTGTGGGCTAGACAGTGACGCTGTTGAGCCGTCTTCTTGTGTATTACATTAGCGCCTTGAGCCCGTAGAGACTTTTGTCAGCCTGGGGTAACACCCAAATTTCGAAAGCAAGTGAACAGACCTATTATCCCTTGACGCGCCGTAGTACGCGCCAAATCACCATTATCATGGCCGGTAAGCTTTTCGTACACCATCCGATCACCTGAGAGTGGCAGGGCAACCCCAAGTCTGGGCAGTGGACCATTTACCAGAAAACAGCTAACAGTGAGATTAGACGAACCCAGACGCTCCGGCCGAGCAACCAAAGGCCAACACAAGAACCTCGAACTGCCAGATGATACTGCGAAAAAAGGCAAAAGCAAAAGCCCGAAAGAAAAGAGCACGAAGCTGTCTGCCGAACCCACACCTGGTCCCAGTGAACACGAGGGAGAAGAAGAAGAGATCATCCGATGTATCTGCGGTGAATATGAAGAGGAAGAGGATGTGGAGCGCGATATGATATGTTGTGACCAATGTTCAGCATGGCAACACAATGACTGTATGGGCCTCACATTTGTGAAAGGTCAAGAACCAGATCAATACTATTGCGAACAATGTCGACCAGAGAATCACACAACCCTTTTGGCAAAGATCAATGCCGGCGAGAAGCCCTGGGAAGAGGTTGCTGAGAAACGTCACCAAGATGCCGAGGAGAAGAAGTCTAAGCGGAAAAAAGGAAAGAAAGGTGGCCGCAAAGGAAGACCCAGCGAGAGCCGGACAGATGCTAGCACACCTGCTCGCACTGCGCCGTCCACTACACCCGGTCCTAATGGTTCTCCTGCACCCGCTGTGTCTGTTCTGTCCGTCTCAGTCGAACCCGAGAAGAATGGCCATGCTGTTGATTCTCGACGATCCAGCACCAACAAGCGCAAACTTGAAGAGACAGTGGAGGCGGAAAATGTACATACCGCATTTCACTCAACCATGACATTCAAAATGCTAACTCGTTTATTTATCAGGGACCACAAGTCAAACAACAACGAGTATCCCCGCAGCCTGCCCTTGCAGCTATCTCAGAGACCACTGCACCCAAAATCAAGACAGACACTATCCCCGAGGCACCTGCCATTGCGGCCTTGGAGGAACTGATTCCTGCTCGCAAGAGTGTGACCACACACCTCATCAAGTTGTTTGTAGACCAGATTATTGCTGCCCTGAAAGCAGGCTCCATTAGCTTGCGTGCGAACCAGTCAGTGGAGGACATGGCACAACAACTCGCTCTATCTATTGAGGATGCCATGTATGAGAGTATCTGCGGACGGTCTGGGGAGCCGAATGAATCATATAAGGCGCAATTGCGGTCGATCATGTTCAATGTAAAGAAGAATGCTTCTCTGCGAGATCGTCTGCTCATAGGTAGTCTCTCCCCTAAGTTGTTGTCTCAAATGACAACTGGAGAAATGGCCAGCAAAGAACTACAACAGAAAGATGCCGAAATCAAGCGCGAAGCCGACAGACATCACACCATTGTCCAGGAACAAGGTCCTCGGATTCGACGCACCCATAAAGGAGAAGAGTTGATTGAGGATGAACACCATGGCGCGAACGAGTCTATTTTCTCTCGTGGACCTCGTCGCATTGCGGGCGATGACGGTAGTCCGGCCAACAAAAGCCCGACCAGCCCGATGGGACCGCATCAACCAAAGACAGAGACAGATGGATATGTTCGGGGTCTATCACCTGAGGGTGCTCACCATGACCACGTCTTCCCCGAAGTGGCTCCCGCCATCTACGAGCCACTGCCTAGTGGCAGAGTCCAAGCGGATGCTGAGATCGATCAGCTCTTGCGCGACGATGAACCTTATTCACCCCCTTATTCGCCCAAAGACTTTAACGATGACGGCACTATCTGGCGTGGCAAGGTAGCAATGCCTCCAATTGGCGAGTTCTCCTCGTCTGCGAAGCATGTGGGAGGCGCGGACTTAAGTGGCCGAATCCCATGGAGTCAACTGGCGCCCTCCACGTTGGTTATTGATGGCCGTATCGATATCAGAAGGGCAACTGATTATCTATGCGGCCTTCAGTTCAGCAAGTCTACCGATGTGTCTGTGATAGCAATTAGCAGTCCTGATCAGCCCGTGGATCGGGCAGGCTTCGACAAGATGTTTGACTACTTCCATAGTCGTGAACGTTATGGCGTCATTGGAAAGCACCCGCTATCCGCCGTCAAGGACACCTACATTGTCCCAATGGAGATCGGCACTACGACGATGCCCGAGTTTATTGAGCTGCTAGAAAACATCACACTGGAGGGACCCATTACTCAACGCATGCTTCTTACCATTTTCGTCGTAAAGACTGGCGAGTCCAACCCTTCATCTGTCCAGCCACCATCCCACCAGGCTAGCCAGGAGCCACCTGTCTCTGTGAGCCCCGCAGTCGCAGCAGCGACTCCACAGCAACCTCAGTTCAGCGCCGGAATTGCGCCAACTCCCCCTTCTTACTTCGGTGGATTAAACCCGAATCCCGCAGCGTACGGCCAGCAGGCCCCTGTACAGCAAGGCCAGGTCACACCTCAATACCAGCCTGGTCTGACCGGCCTCCCCGCCGCAGTGCAAGTCCTCGGCCCACAAGTTGATGCTCCTGCCATTCAGCAACTTCTGAAGACTGCCCCTACTGTGGACATGGCGCAGCTGAGTGTCGTTCGTGACATTCTCATCCGCCAACCTGCTGCCGCTGCTCATTACGATACTTTGATGCAAGCTCTATTTGAGACCCAAGCAAACGGCCACGTGCCCCAGTAGGGTGTGTAATAGAGATATGCCCATGATAGCAATTCTTTTTCCTGTACAGTTTATCTCATTTTGTATTTCGTTTTACAAGGCTGCGAAATGTTAGTCTGGTGTTCGGGACTGAAGTCTCCAAGGCTGGGAAAAGGGTTTGTTTTAGGAAAGTGGAATACCCACCACCAAATGTTTTCAAATTTTATTCCTTCTGTTGCTCTAATTACAAAAATGAAACACCTTGTGTTAGTCTCAGTATCTCATGGCGCTTGTTTGGCCCCAGGCTGGCGTACGTATAGGTTTGTTGTAACCAGATTGCAATCTCCATGGATGCTTTATTAAAGTGTTCCATTTGTACAACATAGTCACGGAAATCCATTTTCCAGCTAGTTTTATGTATTCTTTGTCTATCATGACTCCAAGAGAAAAGAAATAGAGATATTTCATCATGCCAAGGGGAAAGATAATGTACACTATACAAGATTCTTGTACATATTTAAGGGGTTGTGAGACATCGACAAGAAGAATAGGAATAAAAAATGAAATGGATATTGAGCACTTATCCTATGACCTCCCTAACCGTCGTATGAGCAACATACACGACATAATAAGTAAAAACGCCTGCGCTATGCAACGGGCTCAGAGCCCAAGTCTTCGAAAGTGAAGGGCAGTCGAAAATCACCATCTTCCACCTCCGCGGCGTCGATATCCACCGCCACCACCGCCACCACCACCATATCGAGGACCGCGACCAGCACCGGGGCGACCACCAGAGGTGTAGGGGTTATCATCCTCTTCATGGTGACGAACTGGCGGAACCCGGCCCTTCAGCTCGACGCTTAGCTTCTTGCAGTTCTTGCGCATGTCCGAGTATCCCATGTGCATCTTTCCGAAGAAGTGATCCGCCAACCGGCGGTCGTTGTCAAGACGAGACAAGTAAGCGCCACAAACGTCACAGACTTGCAGCTTCTGGTGGCCAGATGGACCAGATGTATCTTGAAGGTTCTTGAGATCGCGCTCGAGACTTTCCTTCTGGTGCTTAGAGGTGCGGACTTTGTGCATTTCACTGAGTGCTAGTGAGACAGAGCCTGTCTCGCCGAGGATCGAGACTTCTTGGAGACCGGAGTTGATTGTGTTTGAAAGATCGGCAATTTGTTTGAGCTACATAAGAAGTTAGTGAAACCCTCTAGAGTTCCTCTTATTGGGGGTTGAAGATAGAAGTAAAGCTAGACATACTAGGTCGTTTGTCTGCCGAATCTCATCCGGCGTCTTTTCCAGCCGGCGCTGCGCAGTGTCGATTCGACGGTCACAGTCGTCAATGTACTTCTGCATGTCGCGCAAGTAATCGAATTCGAACCCCCATTTTGCCTTCTCCGAGGAAGGTGCAGTGTCATATTCCGTCTTCAGGCCTTCGCTATGGACTTTGGGGCAAGGTCCGAGGTCTTGCTTGGTGTTGGTGAACAGGTCGTGCGGGCAAGCGCCAACAAGGTAAGAACGGCAAACTTTGTTGTCTGTGATCGGGAGCTGAGAGTTGCGACCCTGTGCGCCAGCTCCAATGAGCTGATCAGCTATAGAGAGAAGCAATGTTAGCTCAATTGGGAGACTTGTCGCGGTGGGCTAGAGCTTGGAGATTTTGAGAGCGACAAAAAAGGGCAACATGCCTCCCATGAGCTGCTCAAGCAGCTTTCTTTGTTCTGCCGCCATGCTGATAGTTTATCAATAAGCTGAAAAATAAAGGAAAGACGAAATTGTGTCAACGGGCTGATTGGTGGCAGACGATGAAGTCTCTCGTTTTTGATGCTTTTGGCGCCAAGGAAGGCGGTGAGACTCCGCCGTCAACAGACCAGATGGGCATCTCACAGATATTGTAGTTTCGCTCTGATTTTTCTTTCGATGTGGAGCGTTTCTACTGACTCGGCGATTACTTAGGTCTGATTTACTAGGGACACCGTCAACGTAGGCCCATCGCTTTGCCGATACCCCCTGCCAATTAACCCGTGATAATCGCATGGACGAAGACCGAGCTCCGGCAAGCATGAAGTCATGATGGTCCTTTCACTCTTCTCACTTCCTTTTGTGACCATTATTCTCTCACTATGGAGCTCCTCTGTCTTTGCGTCATCTGACTATCACGAGCATCTCCTCCTACAACCTCTCCCGCAGTCCTCCTTACTAGCTTCTTTTAACTTCCGAAGCAATACATCGAAACAATCATTCGACCAACAGCATTTTAGATATTTGCCTCGCGCCCTTGGTCAAATACTTCAACATGCTCATACACAAGAGTTACATCTCCGATTTACCACGGGAAGATGGGATGCTGAAAGCTGGGGCCCACGGCCATGGAACGGCAGTAAAGAAGGAGGCACTGGCGTCGAGCTTTGGGCGTGGATCGATGCGCCAGGTGATGAAGAGTATGCTCCTCGCTCGAAATATGTTATGAGAGGCACAGAATCCTAACTTACCTAGGGCTTTTGCCAAATGGATCACCCTGACGCAGTCCCTTTCTGGTTTGTTCTGCGCCTCGCTGAACTTTGTGGACTCGACGAGGACCACTCGACCTGTGGTTTCTTTTGAACCAGCAGGGCATCACGCAGCTGTCGATCAACTGCACCTTTTGCATGGAACGCTTCCTGGGGAGGTAGTTTGCACAGAGAATTTGACACCTTTCTTGAAGCTGCTTCCTTGCAAAGGCAAGGCTGGAATCTCCTCCCTATTTGACGGGCACAAGTTGTTCGACGCCGCATGGCAAAGTATGTCAGTTGATATTCAGCCAGTCTGTTCTGCAGACGGAGAATGTGTGGTTCAGATCGAGCAAACCGTGGACATGGTCTTGGATATTGACCGATCCAAGCGCTCTCGTTGTGCGTATTTCTCCCCAGTATACTTTGCCTTGAGATTTCTAACATAGATCTAGCGAACCCAATTCCTCGGCCTGTGCCTAATGAGCAGCTGGTTTGTGACACTTCCAAGCCTTATAATTCAGATGATACCTGCTACCCGCTGGAGAAGACAAACGACAAGGCATGGAGTCTCACGGAGATTTTTGGCCGAAGCCTCAACGGTGTTTGTCCACTTGCAGATTCCGATGGGTCTAGCGACCAAAGCGTCTGCCTTCGGGTGCCCCATGAACGGGGTGTCTTCGTATCCGAGGAGGCCGATGAAACCAAGAAAGATGATGGCTTTACGCGCTGTTTCAAATTGGTGCCATCGGTTCCCTTTGATCTTTCGGTTCCGCAGCAGCCAGTGAACACTGAAGTTCCGTTGGACGAGCCTGTTTTGCACGCGGAGCGAACTATCGTTGGCCACGGCCAGGAGCGCGGTGGAATGCGTATTATCTTTGGCAATCCATCCAACACCAGCGCAGTTGACTTTATCTACTTCGAGTCTCTTCCGTGGTTCTTGCGACCATATATACATACTTTGCGCGCAACAATCACAGGGCACGACGGAGTCCTGCGCGAGGTCCCAGCCTCTGAAATCGTCAAGGAGACATACTATCGACCCGCCATTGATCGCGAGCGTGGAACACAATTAGAACTAGCGCTGTCTGTTCCCGCAGCCTCAACCGTCACGTTGACTTACGATTTCGAAAAAGCCATTCTTCGGTACACCGAGTACCCACCAGATGCTAATCGAGGGTTTAATGTTGCACCTGCAGTAATTCGGGTCTTGGACAAGGTCCACAATGCGCCGATTTACATCCGTACTACAAGTCTACTGCTTCAACTTCCCACTCCAGATTTCAGCATGCCATACAATGTGATCATTCTCACTAGTACTGTGATTGCCCTTGCATTCGGAACTATCTTCAACATCTTGGTTCGACGAGTTGTCTCTTTAGATGAGGCCGCCGCTCTTGGAACGCAGACTTTGAAAGGCCGTTTGCTGGGGAAAGTGGTGGCTATTCGTGATGGACTCCGTGGCAAGAATACCAAAGTAGAGTAGTTTACATTTGAATATAATAATTACAATTGAAATATTTAGCATTTTCCAAGCCTCATAAGAGACGTGTAAAAAGCCCAGCTTCAGTTCTCTGTTGCGCATTTTCACATCAAACATGAGAACCTGTGTGACATTGAAGCCAGAAATGACTGCTAGCACAATCCACTTAACAATCGGTTTATATTTCATTATCATAATCTAATAGTACATATAAATGCAACGTATGATCATTTGGTTGGACCAGTTATCCCAAGAGGGCGACCAATGCTTGAGCTCGAAGCAGACGCCTGTCGAACATGCTCTTCCAAATGCAACACATTGTCAATTCCCTTTCAAACATGGCTTCAATCCGCAGAAGATCAAGATGCAGGCAAGGCAGAATATCAGCCTTCAGGCGCATATCCCGGCGCATCTTGTGCAGACAAATGACCCATTTATCTGCCTCCCTCCTATTAAAAGAGCTGGTAGCCATGTGCGGGATGTAGAAATAGATGGATGAGAACGCAGCCGCACTCCAGGACGGCCATAGAGCCTCAAGATCCCCCCGGGCGCAGCTCATGAATAAATTGCACTGCTGCCGAAATGCAGGTTTGTTCTTGGATCCGGGCCTGCTCACGCGCCAGCATATAACCAGAGTGATTCAAGTTTTCGAGAGGTGGTTGCAATAATGGTCTCAAATAGCCTTGCAAATACTCAGATGGATATAATGGTAGTTCATCTCGACTACTCTCTCTAGTCCGATTGGTCTGCCTTGGTTTGATGATCTGAAATCAGTCGATGGTGCAGATACTGGTCTCTGCCATGAGAAGAGATCGTAAGTTTAACGAAATCTTCCCGTCTAATCGGCTCCTTAATATCATTAGGGATAACGGTGGCTATAATTTGGCGTAGCGCCTATCAGAGGCCGATTTAAAGACTTCTTCCAAAGTACCATGCTGATTTAAGAATCCACCTAATGGCATTTACTTGTTAACTTAGGAATATTATAGTAGTCTGCTATAGGATTGACAGAAACATGTGGATGGAGCAATTCCGCCATTCCTATTGACGCTGCGTAATTACGGCTTAGATACTTTAATATCGGAATGCTTGGGGACTCACCACATGTCTTATCACGTAGTGAAGCCATAGGCCTTGTAGGTGATCTGTCGCCTAGCTCCTATAGTCGGTCAACTGCTAACCATAGCACAATGGTACGGTTTATCAGCTCCTATTACCTCGATTTTCTAAAATACGATAAATTATAGCTTCATATCTCAACAGCCATGGTGATTCAGGATAAGAGATTAATAATATATTTCCTACTCTACTAGTGCAGTATAAATGATTGTTCTAAGTGCTAATAGAGATATTTATATTTAAGCCTTAGATGTGAAAATCACACCGTATTTTTGGTAAAGCATCGAGATAGTTGTTTAAATGGCTTAAAATATAGATATGTTATTCTTGTACTTCAAAAATTGCATATCACGGAGTTTCAACAGGAATAATCCCCCAGTGGTTGAAATATGGAGGAGTCAAAATCCGCCGGGAATTGATACGTGCACACCAACTTACATAATCTTGCACACCAAATTACATAATCATGACATTATATAATATAAAATGTCATGTGACTATCAACCTCATCTATCAATCACCTATAGCAACCATAGT